>JASDQU010414964.1:0-10349 GCA_032191745.1 Picea mariana
AATAATAATAGATAGGTGGCCATGTGGTGTGAAATCAATAATTGTAACAAGACTTACTAGAAAGTTCCACCGACTAGAAAATTCCTAGGAGGTTAAATAGAAATATATAAAGAAGTAGAAGCAATTAAATGAGGTCTATTGTGAAGAATATTGTAATTTAGGAAGCATGGCTTATGGAGTGGTCCCTTCCATAATGAATAATTAATGGTGTTACCCTACCTCAAGGGTTTTCTCTACAATTATTGTGTTCATTCTTTTATTTCCTATTGTGTGGATATATTTCCTCATTCTCAAGTTAACGTATATATTGTATTTTCAGATCTATTGAGTTACACTACACAACTAGGCTTGCAAAAAATATAGGGAGAAAAAATTTGGCATGTAATGTGAAGTGTGGTAGGTTGGGTTGAAAAGACAACTTCGAGGAAAGACCAAATGGTACTTTAGGGAGAAGGTAGAGGAAAATTTTCCTCACCTCCTTTAGTAAAATATTTTTGGGGACCAAAAGCCTCTCTAAATAGGGATTTATGATCCAGAATGGATCGTAATATAATTTTTCATCTATTTTGGTACCTCCTCAATGTAGGGCCCATTTTATGGGTGGATCCCACTTTGGTGATTTTGGGTATAGAACCTTCTAGAGAACATTTGAGGCCTTAAATGGTCATTTTTGGGGTCAAAATTTGGAAATATTAGCTCCCATCCTCTCGTCATTGTTCTAAACTTCAAGAGATTTCCAATGACATGAAGATCACCTCAACCAATGTTCATATGAAAAAGTTACACCCTCCATAATTTGACCTATCATGTTGACTACCATGGTACCAAGTGGATGCCATGTAAGCTTCCATTACTCACACATGTGGAGCTAGTCACATATGGACTTTCGAGAACATTGTAGAGGATAAAAAAATCTAACATTAGTCAGTGGTTGAGGCATGTAAAAGCCATAGCCTTGAATGGATATCATGCTATGTTAAATATTGAGCCCATAGGAAAGGAATGGGTTCTATTCTTATTTTATTTTTTATTGTTCCAAAGTTGAGCTTAGAATCTAGGAGTGTGGTATTGAATCATAATAGAGGAATAAGATGATCCTATAACACATGCTGGCAACAATTTTCATGGAAACTCCATAGTGAATGACACTTTCTTTGTATTTTCATTTTATTGCTAAGAACAAAAGAATAGAGCATATGCCTTACCTTCTAGCTATATTTTTCTAGTATTGGGTTTTCCCAAGGTACATCTTGTGTTCATTGTATAGATGGTTGTTGGAAAAGGGGCAGAACCGGGGTTCAACGCTTCAACAACGCACCAACAAAACCCTAACTACTAGCCTTTTCAGCAACACCTATGAAGCAGATGCAGTCTCACCCGAGGTAGAGGCAGGGGTGGTTGTAGGACTCCAGTGTCTATAACCTTAGCTAGGACACAGATCTGTGATTGTAACACCTTAACAGAGCACTTAGCAGTTATAGATCATTAGTATTCAGTCTTAACTCACAGCATAGATAAATCCGAACAAGATATCAGTGCAGTATTCACCCATATCTAGCATATTCAAGTACTAAGCACATTCAAATACATTAGATCTAGAATTCATTCATATTATTGAGCACAAAGCATATATAGATCTATATATCATTCATCTATGCCAAATCACTAAGCAAGTAAACACATAAACACATCAATACATTGCACAAAGCATAAAAACATAGGATATACATGGTTCACCCTGAGCCTGGGGCTACATCCACCAACTCTTCTTCTCTTTTATTATATTCTGTCAATCTTCTACATGCACAGAGCCACAAGATCCTATTTTGCATATGACAGGAAATCCACGCGCACTCTGTTAGATCCTCCTTCCCCAAGCTAGGTCACAACACAAAGCCTTTACACATTCTCTTATAGCCACTTGCACTTAGCCTTGCAAGATTCTCACAGTATACACAAAGCATGTACAACTACCACTTGCACTTAGCATATCATCACACAGATTCCTATATCATCCTTCACATTACCCTCTTACATCGCCTATACATCTATTTATAGATTACAAAGTGAGCCTAAACATGGGTAAACCCATGAGCCAACATCCCCATACCCATTACATAATCCCAAAACCCAAAAATCCCTAAAAAATGGGCCGATATCCCATGATCTCCGCTTTGACTTGTGTTCTACCTTCGACACCCTATCAAAGTCCCAAAATAGGTCAAACATGACCAAGGATCCTCAAAACTTGGTCAAGGGCAAGTAGGCCCCCAACACTCACTTGTGAATCATCTTGAGTCACTTTGGTTTGGGTAGCTTTGCTTCAAAAGCCTTGAGATTGACTCGAGCTGCTTCGACCTATTTCTATGCCAAGGCCTCCTGCTTGGTGAACTCTTGGATAACTGCTTCATTGACAGGTCCCTCTAAGATTTGTTCGACTGCAGTGACTACTTTTTATAGCTCTCCTCCTCGGCCTTCAATATCCTCAAACAGTTGACACGCTTCATCCTAGACTGGTTGGAGCCTCTCAGCCACTTCCATGACTTTTCTCTGTATGCTGTGGACCTACTATTGAATAGTGAATTTTTCCTGGGATCGCTTCATCCTTTCAATTGCTAACAGGAGTTTGAACTATGCCTGTATTGTCATCGCTTGCTTCTTTCCTCCTAGAGTTGTGACTCCAATGCCTTTAGTTCAAGATCTTCAGTAAGTCTCTTTTAGATGTGTGCACTTCTACTGCTAATATGTTTACATTCTAGAGCGAGTGCTTTGATCCTCTCAACTGCGCTCTGAGCAGCGCCTTCTCTTTGGTCTCGCACGTCCTGCGGGGTTCTTAGAACTGTTTGTAGTTATAGGTCTGTGATTCTCTGTCGAAGATGCTGGATAGCTTCCGCAAGCTACGTGACTTGATGGTCCACTGGTTCGTCTGCCCTTTTCTCTAATCCTGTCACAGAGTGAAGTGATTTGCTGACTACTTCTTTAACTCTGAGCTGCTCTGTGCGCAACTACTCTTTCTCTTGCTTGATCTGTGCTCTCTCCTTTTCAAACTTGGTGTGGAGATCATCCTTCTCCTACTGTGAAACTCGACATTGCTCTACCATTTCCTGTTGTTATTGCTTCAGGTCCACCGTGGCTTGTTCTTTCTCTTCTTGCGCTTGATGAAGGCGAGCTTTGATCACATCAACTATTCTGTGGAGTTAGGAAGGTTCATCCCCCAACTCTGGTTTTTCCTATGGTGGGGGTGCAGTGGATACTGTGCGGCTAGAGTGAAGGGCCTACTATACCCCTCTTAGTTCTGTCTCAATTTTTTCATACATGGTTGCTTGCTTGGCTTCTGTGTTTTGCCTAATATCCTATGAAGTGTCTAATACGACTGCGATTATGAAGTTGAAGTCATCAAGTGTGAGCATAGTCTACAACTTGGCCTTACTAGCTCTAGATTTCTTTCGTGAGGTAGGTTTCATGGGGGAAAAAATTATTTTCTTAGAGGGATTAGCCTAATCAATAGGATCCCCAGGTGGTGTTACTTTGCCTTGCTTCTGCTGGTGTTCTTTGCCATTGGTCTCTTCTTTATCTACTTCGTCATCATCTCCTCATCCAGGTGATTCTGAAGAAGTTTCATCCGATGCACTGCTCAGGTTCTGTACCTCTTTTATCATTTTCCTTTTGTTGGTTCTAGGATTTTCATGCTCTTCATGAGTGGCCTTTGAGCTGCCAATTAGTTCGAGATTAGACATTTATGTGGGATTAGTAGGAATAAGGATCTCTGCAGACCAGTCCTTAGTTATCTCTTCGAGGTCCTCCTTTGTGAGATTATTGTATGACTGAAGCTCTTCTTTATGTTCATCTATGCACCCAGTGATATAAATAAAGTGTCAATCTTCACAGAACTTCATGAGGGGTGTAAACTGGTTCAAGGTGTTCGGTGTCATACAAGGGACATCCCTAATATCCCTCTTTAACTGTAGATAGTATGTGTGGAATACTTCATTAGATAGCCATTTTTTTCCCATATCACTCGAGTACCAGAGTGTGGTGAACTTCGCAGTGAGTGGCTCGAATGGCTCAATGTCCGGGAAGGTCACACCTTTCGGCATCTCCCAGTCAGTAAATGCTATGAGGATCAAAAACTAGCTGAAATGGAACTCATAGCCTTGATCCTGAGCTTTGTGACAATCCAATTCAAGATGGTTGACTAATTACTTCACCCAATTCATCTCAAGCCCTTCTACACATTTTTTGGCGAGGTCAACAATGAACCTTGTGACTTGTGTAGGTCTATTCTTTCTCACTAGCTTTCCTGCGATCAGCTGGTAGGCCAGGCGCACTGAGCCATTCTGGATGGAAGCTACCTTATATCCTCGTGTATCCTTTTCTACATCACCATAGGTATCCTTAATCCTCTGTGTCAGGGCATGATCTGCAACCTTCCTTGGGTAGAAGTATTATGGGTCTCGTCCCTGCATGCTCAATCCGGTGTTCCTATTGATCAACATCGGATAGACTGTGATGCATTTATCTAGCCATAGATATCCTCCATGGTAGCACGATAGCAGGAGCTTAACACACACGCTAACCTCCTAGTGCCTTCCAAAATGTGGAATCTTCATCACATTCAAGATGGTGGACTATGTGAGGTTCATACTCCATGGTTGGGGTGCTTCTAATGGTCATATCACTTCGCCATGGTGAAGTGCCATGCTGTGTTGTTCTGATATCCTGACGAAGTTCTAGTTTTGCAAGCCTTCCTTCTGCGAAGTCCCCTCTGGAACCTTCTGCAACTTTTCGATCCTTACTTTATTCTTACTGAATTTTCTAGCCTTCTTCCCTGTGATCTTTGTCTCGGTATTCCTCTTTCCATTCTAATTCTTATCTCCTTTTGGCATAGTAACTTCAACTGAGATTCTTCCATAGGATTTAAGGGAAATACTTCTTCTCTGTCTAAGGTAGGTACTCCACTCTTCTATGAGTCTTATTGTGTTATTTCAACTTTGACATCCAAGTTTCTGGTTCTAAACATCTTTGATCTGTTCTCTTGTTCTTCAATCAAGTGCTCTATCCTCCGAGTCATGAAGTCTTTTAATTCTTGCTTCTTTTTTTCTAATACTTACTCTTCTTTTCTTCAGATGTGATCTCTCTCGATCCAGGGTTTTCCTAACAACATAGCGAATGGGGTGTTGTTCTCAACGAATTTAACAACCTCAAATTCTTCCTCTGTCGAGGTTCCATGAGCACTCATATATATATGGGTGAGTCTTCCACATAGGGTTATCAACTTTCCTCTAAATAATCCTATTCCTTCCATTGAAGGAATCATAGAACACTTTTCTAAAATTTCCCAGGTTCTTTCTATCATGATATTCACCTTTGTTTCCTCATCCATAACACAGTGTATGTCGAAGTCTCCTATTCTTGCTTCTATGCACTCTTTTTCTTTGAAGATCTTTGATAAGTTTAAATTTCGGGGATCTTTCAGGGTTTCTTTCATTCGTATTAATACATTCTCTTATTCTTTCTGGGGTTCTACCATGATCTTAGTTTATTGATCTTCCTCGGGGTTTTCTGGTCTCATATTCATCCTTTCAACCTTAGCAATCATTCTAGGGAAATCCAAAACTTCATGGTTCATAGCTTTACAACAAAAAAAACTAGGTCTTCTATCAGGGCATTCCTTAGCAATATGTCCTAGTCTTATGCAACTGTAACAAAGAATTAATCCTCTCTTTCTCCTAAAATATCCCCAACCTTACCTATATTGTGCACTAGGATCACAATGACTAACCTGCAAAAAACCATTTCTAGGATCCTACATCCATTTGTTAGTCCAAACATTATTTCTATGCATAGGAATAACATACCTTTCATTATTTCTATCAGATCTACTCATATCAAATCTTCTTTCTACTAACTGTGCCCTATTTTTCAAGCTAGGACAAAATTTATCAATTATACCTAGATTCATACTATCAAAACAAAAATTTCCAGTTATCTTTCTTTTCTCAGAGCACAAAGTTTTCAAATCTTAAAAATTTTCACTATTCTTACCTCTATCAGAGCACAGGGCTTTCAAATATTACCTCCGTTATTCATATCTAACTTCTCTTCTTAGCATAGAGCTTCCCAAGTCAAGTAGAATATTGCGCACTAGGGAAACACATCTACGCACATAACTTTCTCTTTTCTTCAGTTCCCAACAATCATAGTTTCACGTCTCAGCAACAGAACCATTTGTTGGCAGAGGGACAGACCCGGGGTTCAATGCTTCAACAATGCACCAACAAAACCCTAACTAATGGCTCTTTTGGCAACACCTATGAAGCAGATGCAGTCTCACCTGAGGTAGATGCAGGGGTGGTTGCAGGACTCTAGTGTCTGCAACCTTAGCTGGGACACATATCTATGATTGTAACACCTTAACAAAGCACTTAGTAGTTATAGATCATTAGTATTCAGTCTTAACTCATAGCGAAAATAAATCTGAATAGGAGATCATCGCAATATTCACCTAGATCTAGTATATTCAAGTACTAAGCACATTCACATAGATTATATCTAGAATTCATTAATATTATTAAGCAGAAAGCATCTACAAATCTATCTATCATTCATCTATGCCAAAGAACTAAGCAAGTAAACACATAAACACATCAATACATCGCACAAAGCATAGCAACAAGAATATACGTGGTTCACCCTCAACCTGGGGCTACGTCCACCAACTCTTCTTCTCTTTTAGTATCTTCTCTCAATATTCTACATGCACAGAGCCATGAGATCCTACTTTGCATAGGAAAAGAGATCTGCACGCACTCCGCTAGATCCTCCTTCCCCGAGCTAGGTCACAAAACAAATCCTTTACACAGTCTCTTACAATCACTTGTATGTAGCCTTGCAAGCTTCTCACAGTATGCACAAAGCATGTACAACTACCACTTGCACTTAGCATATCATCACGCAGATGCCTATATCATCCTTCACGCCACCCTCTTACATTGCCTATACATCTATTTATACATTACAAAGTGGGCCTAAACATGGGTAAACCCATGGGCCGACATCCCCATACCCATTACATAAGCCCAAAACCCAAAAATCCCTAAACAAGGGGCTGCGATCCCATTATCTCCGCTTCGAATTGTGCTCCACCTTCAACACCATTTAGAAGTCCCAAAATAGGTCAAACATGACTAAGGATCCTCAAAACTTGGTCAAGGGCCAACAATGGTGCATTATTTTCTTGTCTCTTTCATTTTATTTGTAGTTTATTTAGTATTTCATGCATTAATATGGTAATGTTAAATATGGAATCTAAATAAAACACAATATAATAGGAGATTTCATAATATTGCAAGATTTGTTGTGATGGAATTTTCTAGTGGAATATCCATGGTAGTTTATATATCATTTTGGTATTAGAATCAATTGGGTTTATCTTGGGTGGTTGGAGGAATTATTGTTATCCTTCCCACCCAAGCTCAAATCCTAAATGTGACAAGTTGAGCTCATAATGAGTATATTGTTGTAATGGCTTTGACCGTTATTATTTAACATCCTTGTGCCCTAAATATTCGAGGGTTTACCTTGGGTATCATCCTCAAAATGATGGGAAGTATTTGGGGGTTTTCCCCAAGTAGTGTAACATGGGAAAAATCATTTTGGTATTATAATAGTTTTGTTTGGGGTTTTTGTGGGAAGTTGAAAAATCTATGAATTGACATAAAGTATGAAAACCTTATCCATGGTAGATAAGTACAGTAAAAATCCAAAAGGTGAGTCAGAAGATATGTTTTCAAAGCTAGAAGCAGAAGTCATTGAAATATCTTGCAACATGTCCATTCTCATGGTGGCTCTAGAGAACAAGTTGGGACTTTTGGATAGTTTAGTGGATCTAACCTAAAAGATAGATAAGATGAGAAATATGGAGATGATGAAGACCTATAAAAGGAGTCGAAAAAATGGCTAGAGAAAGAGAGACCAAGTTCTAGTGCCATGACTTCTTCCCAGTATTTGATTAAAGTGGAAGAAAAAGTGGATGTCAAACCTTACCAAGGTGAGATTGATATTTTTAAGTTGAATAAAAGGTTACAACATTTATAATTTTATTTCATTTTTCATAACATAAAAGAAGAACAAAATATTTCATTTGTTTGACTAAACTTAGAGAGGCATGCTCAAACTTGGTGGGAAAGTCACATGAAGATGCTTAGGCTAGAGGGTGATTCTCTAGTGACTAAGTGGGATGTGTTTAAAAACCTCAATAATTCCTAGTTATTCCCTATTGGGTATGAAGAGGACCAATGGATTAGTTGGCATAACTTCTGATAGATGAAAGGGCATAGTGTGTAAGAGTACACCACCTAGTTCAAACAAATGGCCATTATGTTGGGTATATCTCCCAAGAACCTAGATGCACTCAGTTATCGCACAAGTTGTAGGTTGGGAAAATCCCAACCCAACCACCACGTGGCAAACAATAAGGGACAATATACCCAATGTCACCTTGATATAGGTCTTTTGCTTCAAGGGTGACTTTGTCACTCTAGGGAGGTGATCCCGGTGACCCTTAGTTTTCGCCACTTATACCCAATCCAATATAGGTCCTGCACTTCAAGGGTGATAAGGTCACTCTAGGGAGGTGATCATAGTGACCCTAGGGGGATTGAGATGGATGGAAGGGAAGGAAGAGAATTATTCCTCTAAAGGTCAAGGTTTCTAAGTGGAAGTTTGCTTCGATGACTTGTCTCTGGGTGGTTTAAGGTTTCCAATTTTTTGGGGTACCTGCAAAAGTGTTTGTACCTTCCCGAGACACAAGAAAATCCAAGCTTGCATATAGTATACTAGTTGGACAAGAAAGTTAATTTTGATGTCCGTACCTTGCAGAAATTAGTATAAGTATATATTAGTGTTGGATTATTGAGAGGGGGGGTGAATTATTAATAGAGAAAGTTAATCCTTTTTCACCATAAAATTCAAGTGTTATATCAATGTAGCATTATCATCCAATAGTTTCAGAGTAAATAAATAATGAACAAATGAACAATAATACACATACATAGTACACCAATGTTTTACATGGAAACCCAAAGCGGGAGAAAACCAAAAAATGATTTTTCTTATATGTCTTTAAGAATTACATTCATTGGAAGCACCAACTCCTTTGTTTTCCAGCTACAACTGGAAGGAGTCTCCAACCCCCTAGTTTCCTAGGCTACAACCTGAGGGAAGCTCCAAATCCCCAATTCTATGGCTACAACTAGAAAGACGATACAACCCCCTATGTTCTCTGGCTACAACCACCTGTCCTTGCCCCATCAAACCGCCTTGAAATATAAGTGCCAAATGTAGAAACTGAATATCTCACTATATAATAATCAATCAATCTGATCTGATCACATATACCTCAAATGTAGAAATTGAATATGTCACTAAGAAACATGTCACTATATACTCATCAACCAATCTGATCTGATCACATATACCTCAAAGACTATACCACAAGTTTGTACCTCAAACCATGTGCTATAACCTCACTATTATACAACCTCTATATATACCAATAACTTCAACAACATACCTCAACCAAAATTCCTCAAACATGAACCAATACTAAACTTCAATAGATCTGCCTCAGATCAACTCTACATCAAGCCATAAAATCCCAAGAGGGCATCCAACATATTTATAGGGAAAACACTCAACTTGATTCATAAATTCAACACTACACATATGAGAACCATACTTTTTTTGTTGCACCTTTTCTGCCACACTTTTCTCTATCAATAATACCTACCCAAATAACTGTTGATTAAGGTTGGTTGTCATTGATGTCAACCCTTGAAGAAAGCCCCGTAGAATAAAGGTTTGGGTAATGGACCCAATATTGTTTGATGTAAATATGACTCATTATTGCTTTGTCATGGTTGATATGAAGTAAATATGGATGAACTCCAAAGTGGTCCCCTTATGGTCAAAGCCCTCACGAGAAGACGCTTTGTGGAGTAAGAGAACCCATGATTAATTGTGGGATAATGAGATGAAGTAAAGTGAATTTTTCAGGTAAAATATCCTATATGGATAGTGCTTGTCATGTCATTTCCGGTGGTATGTGGCAATTACATAATTCCTCACTGTTAGAGAGTTATGGCCATGAGAAGTTGGAGACCCCAGGTTTGGGTAATGGACCCAAGTTTGTTTGATGGGTAACGGTATGAGTTATGATATATTTTCAGATAATACTATTCTATATGGATAGTACATGTCATGCCAGTTCTAGTGGTATTTAGAACATCACATAACTCCTCGTGGTTTGAGAGTTATGGCCTTACGAAGTTGGAGGACCCTCATATGCC
>JASDQU010414980.1:0-10675 GCA_032191745.1 Picea mariana
GAAGTCTCGAAGTGACGTGGTGAGTGGGACCACAGGGGATAGTGAAGGACAGGTGGCACTGAAGAAGGTAATCGGTACCTCAGCACTCGGGGTTTTAAATTGCAAAGTGTTGACATTACCGACAGTGATTTCCCGATAGGGGAATTCCCGATATACGGGAGCCGTCGATCAGAGTAGGGACAGGTGTCGCGAGATCCCGGGAGGTCGGGATTCGACATTCGGCGATTCTCATAGCAAAGGAATTAGGAACGGAAATATTGCAATTTCGCGATCCCCGATTGCACGAGAAAAGGCAGTGACATGGCCGAGTGGGACCACATGTGTTAGTGGAATCCACGTGGCGTTGGATCGGGATTCGGGGTTCGGAGATTTGGAGGTCGAGGGAATCATGATCTCATATCGGTCGATTTCCCGATAGAGAAATCCCCGAAGAGGAGGAAGCGTTGACCTGTTGACCATCGGGGTTAGGGGAAGTAAAAGGCCCGATACCGTGAGCACTGAACTCGCGAACTCGTGAGTTCCGATTTCCCGATAAGAGAAGGGGAGAGCGCATGAAGTATTCTCTGGGTAACTCCCAAGGAGAGTTGGAAGAGTCCTTTGATTCTTCAGGCCGAGAATAGAGAAGGTCCTGGCGAGAGCAGGGAGGAACTCTGAGGGTTGCCTCTCTTGCGTCATAAAGTCGCAGTATCCCGACATGTGAAATGGTGAAAACCTTCCTAATTTTAATCACCCTTACTAAAAGACTAAGTGGGGCTTATCATCTCTTAGTACATTATACCCTCGCTCTCAGAAGTTACACTTTGAACATTTCTCAAGCCTCCGACTTGCGAAGTTGTGTTAAAGTTACCCAGGTTAGGATTAAGAACAAGTCACTTTAAACCCTAGTTAGTCACTATCGTGATTTCGCGACTCGGTGATTGTTTCCCCAAAGGGAAGCACCTTCATAAACTCGATCCACAAAGTCACAATTTTCTTTAATTAAGCATGGATTAATTAAAAGGCTTAAGTCAAATCACTTCTAATCAATTAACTCACAACATCGTGATTTCGGGTTTTTAAGGTTCAGTGGCTAGGAACAAAAACACCCGATGTGGCGAGAACCGAAAAGGGGATTAGCAAATAAGTGCACCAAATTGAAATAACTAAACTAGATTAATTAGCTCCTTAAACAAACTTTAACACATGCATTTTATGGATGAAGTCTTGAATGATCCTGCATTTTTCAATGTTACGACTCGTCAAGCATTTATGGAATTTATTTGAATTGCAGTGAGGTGATAGATAGTAAGATCTCGTTTTTACTTCTAAATATTTCTATTAAGTGATTTGACCATTCTGTTGGCAAGGACACCCATGGGCTTAAATGACCAAGATAAAGAGTTTTTCCTTCATTATTTTAGTTTTCAATCATATTTGCGTGAAAAGCCATTTCACCAGGATAACTATTGTTTGTGTTTTTTCAATTTTTTTGATAGGAGGTCCAATTGCAGGTTTCTCTATCATGGCTCCACGAAAAGTGCCCAAGGAAGTTGTCGAGAGTTGAGGTCAGGGTTCAGATGTTGTTTCTGATACCTTGCCCCGAAGTATTAATTTTGTCAAGACATGGTCATACGTTTCCAACATTCTGCAATCTGAGTCGGTAAACTGTTCGGATGATTCTAGCGAAAACGAGAAAGATGACTTATCAACCAAATACAAAATCGTTGCTCAAGAAGAGATGCACAAAATAGTGGCAAGGCCCCAACTTCTTCCCTATTGTGATATGATCAGGTGGGTGTTGGACCATGTGGACATCCCGACCAGGAGGATTATCAGTGAACATAAGGTAACGATTGGGACTTTCAAGCCAGAACATTTGTGGGCAATCTATAAATTGTCACCCACACTGAACCTTACTCACAATGTTGGATTTATAGAAGGTTTCAAGAAGAAGGAGTGTGAGCAGTATGCAAAACGTTTATCCGATCAAATCAAAGATTGGGTCTCACACCCCATGAAATTCAAGGCTGACACTCACAGGATCTATTCAATCTCTTCCTTGGAGCCATAATAGCGATGATGGTTTGCAGGATATATGGGAAGGAGGACACTACCCATTTTCTCCTCCCATGGGTACCACTCATTCATACAGTTGCTAAGGGTTTCTCCTTCAACTGGGCCAAACTGTTTTCTGACAATCTGACCAATCAAATTACGGAATATCGATCACAGAGGGCAAGTAAGAAAGAAGCTTTGTTCTTTATGTCTTCTTACATCATGGATGTCATCTGCTTCATGAAACCCTTCCCACTAATGAACTGGAGTTGGGATCCATCTAATACAAAGCCTATTCATGTCTACCACTCAAAGCTTTGGGAGGATAAATCCAAAGAATTCATCTGAGAGATATTCAACTGGGTAATGGTGCCATTGCATGTCACCGTCTTTGGCTAGTCATCGCCCAGGATTTCGGATAGCGTCATGACCAACCTGAGTAGCATGGAAGATTGGTATATAGAGGTGGAATTTTCATATATCATGGTTTTCGACACCTCTGTTCCTCCATATGCTCTACCACTATTCTTGCCAGATAAGCTATTATGTCGCGAGATCACCAGAAAGACTGTGCTCGGTGGAATAAGCAAAGAGCTCAAAGGAGTATAAAAATAGGTATGGTCTCCCTTCCCCATTCATATTGGTGCATATTCCTTGTTAGATTTTGGCCATGCCAAATCCGAGGCTACGATTTTAGAAGAAATGAAGCTGGTGGATATTGAGTTCAAGAAGCACGACCTTAGTAAGGTTGTGAGCAATCACCTGGTGAGTTGTGGCTTGAATAGATATGAACACAAGGATTCCCCTCATGATGAAATATTTTGGGGTGCGAGGTCCTACTCTGAAGTCCTAAGTT
Organism: Picea mariana; assembly: GCA_032191745.1. NCBI lineage: Eukaryota > Viridiplantae > Streptophyta > Pinopsida > Pinales > Pinaceae > Picea > Picea mariana. Next base: position 2,891 of record JASDQU010414980.1, read on the forward strand.
GGATTCAATCCCTACCACCCAGAGATATGGTCAATTTCTTTAAATTCCAGGAGCACCAGCGGAGTTTTCTCCTCTAGATTTTACAGGGTGAAACCCCAAAGCTTCTAGTTACACAGTAGACAAAAGCCAAAGGTTCAAAGGACTCGAGTCCTAACAAGGAGAAGAACCAAGAGAAAGTAGGGGAGGCTGGAACCTCAGAGCGAGGAGCTGAAATCCCCTACCAACAGGAAGGAAACCCCGAAAAGGGTACGTCGGGCAAGCAGGTCCAAGGTCAAGCAAAGATACCCTCGCAAGGGTCGGGCGACTCACTATCGTTCATGTCAAACAAGCCGGCCACAGATGTTACCCAAAAACAACAATCCAAAGAAATCGACAGTTTGATTGCTATTATCACACCCTTACAGTTCAGAAAGGGGAATCGTGATGTGGGGTGGATTTTCAATGAAGAAGTGACGCCCATTTCTGTAGAGGAGTTGCCTCCTAACGAATTTTTATTTGATAAAAAAGGAAGGCCATGGTGAGCCAAGAATTATATCAAAGAGAGGGCGTAGTGGCTAAAAAATTTAAAATCGTGACAGATGGAAAGGCCATGAAAAAGAAATAATTCGCAGACGAGATAGCAGGAGCACTAGGGGTTTATTCTACAGCCAATCAGTACTCAGTTGGAACTTTGAAGGCCCAGTTGAAACAGAAGAACCTCTTGAATAGTATGTTGGAAGCTAAAGTGGCTATTGCTGAAAAAAATGCCAGGTATGAGGTGAGAAAAATCCTTGAGCAAGCCCGAATAGCCGATCTACAGAAGATCGAGAAACTTAGATCCGACCTTGAGCAGGTGCACCAGTCAGCGCAAATTAGCCAAATGCAGGTAAGCCAGTAGGGGAAACAAATTATAGAGTTACAATCTAAATGGGATATTTCCAAGAATCAGGTTTTAGACATAAAAAATTTCAGATCCCAAGTTGTCTAAATCCAACAAAAGGTATTAATAGCTCAACAAGATTTACTTGTAAAAGTGGGAAGCATTCAAAACCACTTTCAGACGATAGATCAAGTGTTAGAAAATATTTCTTTGAGAGAAAGAGAAGCAGGGGAAGCTCGGGTTGCTTTCCAAGACACTATTATAGCTATGGCAAAGATAGAGATGGTCGGTAGCTCCAAATTATACATTTCAAAACAAACTAGAGGGAATATCTTGCTAGAGGTTTGGGAGCAGAATATATTAGAAAGCAGGGGGAGAGCTAATGAAGTGATGAATTCTTGTGAGGAAACGTTCACCTTGATAAATAAAAGTTTGTTAGACCTTGATAAGGAAGGCATTGCTAGGATTCTGGGAAAAATCAATATAGCTAAACACCTGCTGGACATCAAAGAAAACGCAGAGAAAGAGCAAGTGGAGATATACCAGATAAGCCAGGTTGATATGGTCCAAGTGGACAAATGGCTAGTACAACCAAGTTTACAATTATTCTCTATCATCACGGAAGACCGACAAGTAGGGAAAAGGTTTCCACAGTTGGAGAAGAGTTGTTACACCTTTGAGTCAAGCAACCAAGCAGATATTTCCAGGTTGATAACCTAGTTGATGGAAACATGTATCATTTGCATCGGGTAGGTGAAGGGGCAGGTTTCTGGTGCTAAATAATGACAGATGTCAACCCTTTCTATTTTTGGAGCCGGAAGAGCAGAGAAAGGAAGGTGCTCTTCCCTTACAAGGGAAGACAAAAGATGAGGATATGAAACGCTCCATTTTTTCATCTATATCTGACAAGTTTCCAGAATGATCAGAATTCTAAATGTTCAGAAGTTTGTTTAAATATAGATTGAGGAAGAGATAGAAAGGGAATTTTTTGGGGGGTGGAGGTAGATTGTAATAGAGAAAGTTATTTTTATCCAGGATTAATACAAATTAAATTGAAGACTCCATATTCCATCAAGATAGAGTTATGTGTTTTCCTCTGTTACTTCATGCTTCATGTCATTTTTTACATATATATCTTTGATGAATGTTTTAGCTGCAATTTAGTATAACTTCTACTGTGGTGATCAGGTTCTAGTTATCTAGTTATTTATAGTTTTTCCTTTGTATCAGCTACTAGCAGGTACAAGACCTGTGAATTACTTATATCTCTACATTATATGCTTTCATCAAGGTATTCCTTTCCTCTCTTCTTCTTCTACAACGTGGGATTCCTTTGAAATTGATGCCCCACATTGTTGATAGCTCTATGTTTTCACACTCAGTTTCAAGATTTTAACTCAGTTATAGAAAATGGCCTTCGATTTTGTTAAACCCTTTGATTGGCTTCACTGAATTTTCCTCGTATAATCTAAAATTGAAATAATCACTTTAAAACATCAACCCTGTTTTAAATCTCTATCCTCCCCATGAATGTACCCGTCATAAGATAACCCAACATCTAACTCGGCCTATCAGATCAAACCAACATCTCTTTGAATATTTTTGATACCATACTTAAGACTACCATCACCTGGACAGAGCTTGAACGTTCATGGGATGCCATCGAATGGGATATCAGCATTCAAGAATATTTAGAAGTTAGACAAAGACAACTCAGAGATTGGCTATAGCTTCATCCCCCAAAGTTGTTTCTTCCCCTTTTTTCTTTCACTTACTTCAGATTCTTAGACTCTACACTTTATAGCCTTAAGTGTAGACTCAGAAACAACATCTTTCTAGGGCCGCTGCCGGGGACGGAGAATCATAGTCACTTTCCCCTGAGAAAATGACATTTCCAAGTTTCATTTTTTGATAGTGAACAAAGAGCGAACACCTTGTTAAGGATAAAACTTCATCATTCACTTGGAAAATCCACTCTTAAGTAAGCTAGCATCCTTTCAGAAGAACACCAGACAAAACCCAGATGTCAAATAGACAGTGTTAGTTTTCGAGCCTAAAAAAATACTAAGACCAAGGGGTATTTTTAAACAAAACATGGTTGCCTATCAACCCAAGTCTAATCAGTCTAAAGATAAGACCTTTTTTGAACCTTCACCCTCACGAGAAATTCCTCTTAGGAAAATATCGGACAGTGCTATCGAAGCCGAGACCCTGAAGTCTGAGCAACTCCTACTCGAGATCAAGACTGAGACCTCTCCGACTACCTCTTACGTTACAAGGGGTGACATGCCTGCCTTAAAGCTCATCCTTATCAATATCCCATTGACTCTCAGTATAAACCCCTCCATCATTCAAGGCCTTGAAGAAGTTTCCACGTACACAGATCCGATACAGGTGGGTTCTCCCATTTACATATCTTGCAAGTTGGAGGAGCCAAGTCTACGTATACCTTCTTCTCCTTTTTCATGTTTCACCTCCCCTGGTAAAAAAATTCCTGAATTTTCCCCTTTCCACCCCAGGGAAGCCAGAGAGTCACTATACATCTTCACCAACCCTCTTTATAATGCACTGATTTCCTCTCCTAGGTTATCCATGGCCGTCGGAGGAGGAGGAGCAGGGGGAATAGGTGGTCAAGGCCAACAAACACCTCCCAGGGTTTTCACCAAAGTAGCCACTAGATATGCCCCCTTGGTCCTTCTAGTACCTCTCCATGATTTACTTGAAAACTATATGAAAAACTTACTCAAGTTCACAAGAGAAGGGGATCTAACTGTAGCCGAGCATATCAACTTTTTTGATCAATTTGTTGATATTCTAGGTCTCGAGCATGAGGATGTGTATTCCCGATTTTTTTTCCAAACCTTTGAGGGACAGATAAGAACTTGGTTTTGGATCTTTCCCCCAGGTTCAATCATATCCTACAATGCGCTAGAAGACCTCTTTCTCAAACAATGGGACGAAAGAAAGGATCATTTATAATATTTGACCGATTTTGGGTCTTTAGAGAAAAAGGGATCTGAAACTGTTATGGAATTTATCCAAAGGTTTAATAAGTTGTACAATAAGATCCCTGTTGAAGTTAAACTATCCCAGCCCAAAGCCAAAGTAACTTTCGCAGGAGCCTTTGAACCCAATTTTTCTCTACTATTAAGAGAAAGGAGAGGGGGCGACCTAACCCGAATGCAAGATGACGTTGTGGAAATTGAGTCAAACATGATGGCTTCGGGTAAATTAAAAATGAAAATTGAGACAGGAAACAGGGAAACTAGACGTCTTAGAAAACAAGCAGGTCCCTCTGGATTTGGAAGATTCTCAAATGAAAAAATGGATGACATGGATAGGATAATAAAAGAACTATCAAACAAAATATCGAGAATGGATCTAGATCAATCCAAAGCTGATCAATTCGTTAAGAGAGAATTCAGGAGAAATCCCAATCCTCAGTTTCAACCAAGACAAATTAAAAATGAAGACCAAAAGATCCAAGCACCTCTAAAAAATGAAAATTTTATTGGGGGAAATGATATGCAAGAGTTCAAAGACTTGGAAGAAGACGTAAACAACTTAGGCGATGACTGTATACAACCTCTCTTGATGAAAGAAGATTATGAGAAGTCCTTGAACACTGAACAATCATTAGTTGAAAACAATAACCTAAATGACATTGATGATCCCGCTTATCAAGGAATGGCCGACACCATAATGGCTGAGCTCCAGCATAAATACAATCTGAGGCCTAGAAACAAACCTATGTCGACTGCGCAACCCAAGAAAATTTTTCCTATTGGAGAAATATACGATCCCATCCAGAAAGAGACCGAGATGCAAAATAACATAGGGGTAGACTCGCAGAATACCAATGTAAAAGGGGTCGAAACCCAAGCCAGAACAACTAAGGCAGCTGAAACGCGAACACCTGAAACCATAAACGTTGAAAATAAAATAGTGCTACTAAATAAAATGGATAGGAAAGAGTCTGATGTTTCAGCTAAGGAAACAAATAAAATTGCGGAAGTTTTCTTCCTATAAAATGAGATAAAAAAGATCAAGATACCAATACCTTTGGTTGAGTTGGCAAAGAATCCTATGTAATGAAAACAAATAACCAAGATGATAAATTTTTCAGATCTAGAGAGTCAGTCCGACATAATAAATCTGGAAGATGAAAAGCCTAATATCACTTTTGGTCCACATTTTGAAGGTGATAGAGATACCTTCGCCCCCTTCTATATTACCTTGAAAGTGCACGATCAGTTGTTGCATAATTCCATGCAGGACTCTGGGGCCTCTCATAACATAATGCCCAACTATATTATGGATAGACTAGGCCTTGAAATCACCAGCCCCTATGGAGATATTTACTTGTTTGATTCAAGGAGAGTTAAGTGCATAGGCATGATCAAGGATTTAGTAGTCACCCTCGACCAGATTTTGGTGAAAAATGTCCTAATGGATGTAGTTGTCACCGATATACCCCCAAAGTATGGTTTACTATTATCTAGATCTTGGGGAGCCAATCTTGGGGGATCCCTTCAGGTAGATATGACCTACTCCACAATCCATGTTTTTGGTGGACAGTTCACATGGTTATACAGGGAAACACGATTGGCATATACGGTAAGTGATCCACAAAATCCTAACAATTACCCTGTTTACATCACCAATGAAGACCTGGGAAATTGTATTCTGTCGTTTGACGATACTGAAGATAATTGTACAGAAGAAAGTTGCATCGATGAAATCAAAACCAAAAAGATAGCTAAAAATGTGTACAGCACTAGAACTTGGAAAATTTTCTTTGATGGTGCTTCGTCATGTGAAGGAGCAGGTGCGAGAGTGCTTTTCATAACACCTAAAAATGAATGCGTTGTTCCCTTCTCTTACAGGTTACAGTGGGACATAGACTGCACAAACAACATTTGTGAATATGATGCTCTAGTCTTGGTTCTGGAAGCTACCAAGAAGCCAAACATAAAGAACTTAAAGGTCTATGGATATGTTGAACTGATTGTGAAGCAGGTAAATCAGCAGTACCAGGCCAAGCACCCTAGACTGAGGTCCTACCAAAATTGTGCCTGGGATCTAATGGAAAACATTTTTTCATTGGTAAAGGTTCATTTCATCCCATGAGTCGAAAACCAGCAGGCTGATTCACTGGACAAAGCAGCTTCGACTTTCGCACCCCCTACCGCTTTCAAATTAAAATACCACATAGAGGTAAGGCATAGACCATCCATACCAAACAACATACAACACTGGAAGGTTTTAGAAGATGACGAACAGATCAGAAAGTTCCTGAAAATGGTGGATGATTTCTCCGAAACCCACATTGACCAGGAAAACCAAAATGATTATACCTGGATTATGCAAGAAGGGGAGGAGCCTCAAGAGTTTCGAGAAAAAATTGCAAATAATCGCTTGCTAGTGTTAAAAAGTAATCAGATACCTATGAGCCTAATACCTATGGAAAGGTTTTTTGATCAAAACAACATGCCTCTAAAGTCCACCTTGCAGAACCAACCGGAGGAGGTCGAAGACTGTGACGTGGGCACCACCAAAGAGCCTAGGATAGTGAACTTATCAAAGTACCTTCCTCCTGAGATAAAAATAAAGTATAAGGACTTACTCGGGTGGTATAAAGATGTCTTTGCATGGTCTTATGATGAGCTCAAAACCTATGATACCTCTGTGATCGAGCACAAGATACCTTCGAAACCTGGTATTAAACCCTTCAGACAGAAGCTCAAACAAATCAACCCCATTTTATTGCCTGTGGTCAAAAGAGAAGTGAAAAAGATGTTAGACGCAAAAATAATTGTACCTCTCAGGTACTCTGACTAGGTGGCAAACTTAGTCCCGGTTAGGAAGAAAAGTGGGGAGATCAGACTATGCGTAGACTTTAGAAATCTAAAAAAGTCCTTTCTTAAAGATAACTATCCTCTACCAAAAATGGATCACGTTTTGGAAAAAGTAGTTAGGGAAAATAGGATGTCGATGATCGACGGCTTTTCTGGTTACAATCAAATTGCTGTCAACGAGCATGATAAAGAAAAAACAGCTTTCAGCACCCCTTGGGGCACATTCATGTATGACAAAATCACTTTTGGTCTGATGAACGTAGGTGCTACCTTCCAGCGCACTATGGATATCGCCTTCATCGGTGAAAGAGATAAATTCGTGGTTATCTACCTCGACGACCTGACTGTCTTCTCTAAATCCAACGAAGACCGTCTATTATACCAGAAGCAAACATCTAAAAAATGCCAAAAATTTGGTTTGTCTTTAAACCCCAAGAAGTCTCACTTCATGATGCAATAAGGTAAACTCTTGGGCCACATTGTGTCTCAGGACGGAATTAAAATCAACCCTAAAAGGGTAGAAGCTATAGACACCATAAATATTCCTAGAAATATAAAAGAAATTCAGTCATTTTTAGGAAAAATAATTTTTTTGAAAAGATTTATCCCAAACTTTGTTGAAATCGTGAAATTGTTCATAGATATGCTAAATAAGAACAATGAAGTGAAATGGATGGTAGAGGATAAAGTGTCATTTGCACGTATCAAGAAAGTTATCAGTGAAGCGCCCGTACTAGCAAGCCCTGATTACCTAAAGGATTTCCTGATTTTCTCGTTCCCCTCTGAACACACAGTGGCGGCAGTAGTTCTCCAGAAGAATGAAGAGGGTTTCAAGCAACCAATAACCTTTTTTAGTAAAAGTCTTAGAGATGTTGAATTGAGATATGATATAATAGAGAAACAAGCATATGCTATGGTTAAGGCTTTGAAGTATTTTAGAACTTACGTGCTACACTCCAAGTTAATCACATACGTTCCCACTAGTTTTGTGAAGGATATATTGGTTCAACCTAACAGTGATGGAAAGAGGGGTCGGTGGCTCGCTAAATTCAAGAGTTTGACCTAGAG
>JASDQU010414981.1:0-10349 GCA_032191745.1 Picea mariana
ATATTATCTACAGGATCATAGTACTCCAAGAATTGAAGAATTTCATAAATTTAAGAAGTCTCAGGAAGCATTATCAGGTTCTATGTGATGATTGGTTGATGGTGTTGATTTAATGTAAAGTTTTATTATCTCTCATATATTCTTGGGTGGAAGGAAGGGGCAAGTATGGAGAGTTCAACTCTCTCTTGATATTGGAGGATTGTATCTTCCTCTTGGAGGTTTATCCCTCCCTCTACATTTGGAATTTGTAGCTACCTTTGGAAGTCATTACTTCCCTTGAACAATAAACTATTGATTATTTCTCATATATTGTGCATGGTGTATTATGGTGTATTGGTGTAAATATTATACTATTGTTCATTACTCATTGGATATAGTTGAATTGTTTAAGTATAAGTTGAAAAAGGTTTTAAATTGTACTTGATATTGATTCACCCCCCTCTTAGTATCAACAACCATGAGGAAATCTAAACTCTGTTTTGAGAAGTATAAAAATAGAAATGAGAATTCTAAGAATTGGAATGGGGAAAAGATTTAGAGGTTTGACTCTAAGAATAAATGGGCAGCTAATAGAAATGTTGATAAGATATTTCAAGGAGGTAATAAGTTCAGAACAAGTAAACCTTTCAATCAGCCTGAGATTAAGGGTACCAAACCACCAACCTTCTTCAATAAAGAAATTGCCCAAAAAGAGACAGTAAAATGTTGGGAATGCGATGGTCCTCATTACTATAAATATTTTCCTCTCAGAAATAAGGGAAATAACAATGTGCAAACAATACAGGAAGAAACTACAGTTGGTGAGCTGGCAAGGTCTACACCAAAAATCATCGCAACCTTAGAAAATCGACAGGCGGATCATCATACTTCAATGGTAGAAATTGAAGGTATGATACATAATCAACCAGTTATTGTTTAAATTGATCCAGGTTCTATTTTAAGTTCTATTTCACCAAGAGTTGTAGAAATATGTAAGTTACATAAGGAAAATTTTGAAAAAGCTTGGTTAGTACAGTTAGCTACAGGAACTAAAAGGAGAATTACAGATGTTGTTAAAAATTGCGAACTTGGTATGAATGAATTAAGAACATAGATGGACTTAAACATATCACCTTTAGGATCTTATGATGTGCTAATCGGTATGGATTGGTTGGAAAATTTTAAAGTGGTCTTAGATTGTTACAATAAAACATTTACATGTGTAGATTTGAGAGGTAACATTATAAACATTAAAGGAGTATCAAGACATGTTAGTATTAGGGAGATAACAACCTTACAAGTTAAAATATGCATTCAAAAAGGGTGTAAACTACTTTTTGTACACATAAATTATAATGAAAAAGAGGAAAGTAATAATGAGTTAAATAAATTTTCAGTGTTGAGAATTCCAAGATGTATTCCAGGATATTCCCAGACTACCTCCTAGGAGAGAAATGGATTTCTCCATAGACCTAATGCCTGGAGCAGTACCTGCTTCAAAATATCCTTATAGGATGAATATCCTAGAGTTAAATGAATTAAAAAGTCAATTTCAAGAATAGATAGATAAGGAATATATCCAACCAAGTGTGTCTCCATGGGGAGCACCAGTTCTTTTTGTTAGAAAGAAAGATGGGACATTATGTATTTGTATTGATTATAGAAAACTTAATAAAATAACTATTAAAAATAGATATCCATTACCTCACATCGATGATTTGTTTGATCAAGTATGGGGAGCTAAAATATTTTCTAACATTGACTTGCGTTATGGTTATCATCAAGTTAGGATAAAAGATGAAGATATTTATAAAACAACATTTAGAAGAAGGTACGAACATTATGAATTTGTCGTAATACCTTTTGGGATGACCAATGCCCCAACCTCATTCATGTGCTTGATGAACAGTATTTTGAGTAAATGTTTAGATAAATTTGTGATCATATTTATAGACGATATACTCATATATTCAAAGGATGAAAAGGAGCATGAAGAACATTTAAGAATAGTATTACAGATACTAAGAGAACATAAATTATAGGCAAAACTAAGTAAGTGTGGGTTTTATAAAGATCAAATTTAGTATTTGGGACATGTAATTTCCAAAGAAGGTATAGTTGTTGACCCGGAAAAAATAAAGGCTATAATGAATTGGCCCGAACCTAAGGATGTTTCGGACATAAGATCATTTATGGGTATAATTGGCTATTATCATAAGTTTAAAAAATAGTTTTCTAAGATTTCATATCTTATAACATCATTACAAAAGAAAGGAACTAAGTTCATCTGGTCTGAGAAATGTCAAGAAAGTTTTAACAAATTAAAACAACTCTTAACTACAACTCCTATATTAAAATTGGCAGACCTAGATAAAGACTTTGTAGTATGTACGTATGCATGTCGTGAAGGGATTCGTAGAGTGTTAATGTAAGAAAACCATGTAATAGCTTATGAATCTCGGAAATTAAAGAAACATAAAGAAAATTGTGTAACATGTGACTAGGAATTGGCTGGAATAATACATGCATTAAATATGTGGTGGCATTATCTGGTAGGCTGAAAATTCTTACTATTGACATATAACATCGCTCTAAAATATATGTTTGATAAACAAAATTTAAATGCTCGCCAAGAAAGATGGTTATCCTTCTTAAGCGAGTATGATTTTGAAATAAAAACACAATATGGGAAAAGAAAATAAAGTGCCATATGCATTAAGTAGACATGCAAACCTGATCTATACAGTTACTATAGATAATTATGAAACAAATTTAGAAGAAATGATAAGGATAGCAGCTGAAAAAGACCCAGAATATTAAAATATTAAGTTAAAGATTGTTGATAATTCAGCAAGAATAGAAGAATCATATTTTAGATTCTCAAAAAGTGGACTAATAATGTATAAAAACATATTATATGTACCAGAATCTAATGAAATTAAGCTATTAATTTTAAATGAGTTGCATAAGAAACCATATTCTGGACACCCAGGTTAACAGAAATTAATTGCTATGCTAAGAAAGGAATTCTATTGGCCAAATATGAAAGGTGAAACTGCAGATTATCCTTCTAGATGCTTGGAGTGTCAACAAGTTAAGGTTGAACATCAGCATCCATTCAGAATACTACATCCCTTACCCATTCTTGATTGGAAATGGGAAGTGATAAGTAGGGATTTTATTGTCAGATTGCCTAGAAGTAGTAAACAAAATGACTCAATTATGGTTGTGGTTGATAAATTAAGGAAGCACATTTCATAACTGTGAAATCAACCTACAAAGATATTAATATAGCAGAAATATTCATGAAGGAATCATTCAGGTTACATGGAATCCCTAAAGTTATAATACCTTAAAGAGATATTAAGTTTACTGGAAATTTTTGGAAGGATTTGTTTAAAGGGTTAGATACCCAATTGAACTTTAGTATTGCTTATCATCCACAAACAGATGGACAAACTGAAAGAACTAACCAGATTCTTAAAGCATGTTTAGAATGTATGTTATGGATAGACCTGGTAAATGGGAAGAATATTTGTACTTAGTTGAGTTTGCTTATAATAATCATTATCAAGCTTCAGCAAAACTTAGTCCTTTTGAAATTTTATATGGCAGAAAATGTAATACACTTGTTTCATGGAGTAATCATGTAAATAGATTGATGATAGGACCAAATATGTTAAAATATATGGAACTAATAGTGAAACAGGTACAGCAGAACCTGAAAGTAGCTCAAGATAGGAAAAAAGTTATGTTGATGCAAAAAGGACTCCAAGAGAGTTCAATATTGGATATCATGTGTATATTAGAGTTAAACCTAAAAAGAGTTATTTATGGCTGGGCAAGTATACTAAGTAAACACCTAGATATTGTGTCCCATTAGAGATACTTGCTCGAATAGGACATGTATCTTATCAACTTGCACTTCCATCTATGGTAAAAGTACATTATGTGTTTCACATTTCATCACTGAAAAAATATATACATGACCCTACTCACATTGTTGATTGGAAAATGATATAGGTGGAACCCATGGGTGACTTCCTAGTAGATTCAGATAGTATTCTCGACAAGAGGGAACTTACACTCTGGAATCAAGTCATGGGACAGGTAAATGTGCAATGGAAGCACCTTAGTCCAGAAGAGGCTACTTGGGAAATGGAAAGGAATATGCAGGAAGCATATCCATTTATGTTCTAGAATGGTATTGAATGTTCTAGAATGGTATTGATGGAAACTAGTTATCACCGAGAACGGTAATAAGTTCTAAGGGAGGGGTGTATGTGATACCCCACAACTTGGATTTTTAATTATTATTTCTATTAATGTTTGTATTTTATAACTTTAATTATTTTTCCGAAAGACAATTTGGTCGATAGACCAAAATTGAATTGTAAAACCTTATTATTTTGTGAAAATAAACACATGTGGAAAAAGAGGCACACATTGAAGAAGTTGTTAAAGAGGGAGTTAGCAATCCAAAGAGGTTGTACAAGTGGTAGTAGACTGAGAAAATGTGTGGAGTTAACTCAACTTCAAAAAGACACATTCCAAATTTATAGGAGAATCTGTGAACATGTGTAAAACTGAATCTGACAGGTGGTCAGTGAGTAGGAGGCTTAAGATAAGTGTCACAAGTCCAAGGAAAGATAAAAGAAGTCATGAAAAGGGAATGGGATGTCATTCCTCATAGGAGAATTGATATCTTGAGAATGCTACGCACAAACTGACTTGACACGGTGAATTTTCAAATATTACACACAACAAGTTGGAACTCGGAATTTTGCAAGAGGCCATGTAGGCAGCCCCTTGGATTTCAAACTCAAATCGGGGGTTATAGAGGTTGAAATATACTCTAGTCTAAGTTTGGGAGGAACATGGTATTCAACATGTGTTTTCCCCCAAGTTCCAGGTTTTATTTCTTGTTATGAATATGCTTATTTAAATGTTTATTGTGTTTTTATTTGTGCATTACTATAGTTAAAATCTCTGGCATAAATAACTTGTAATAGTATCAGAGTTTAATGCTTGTTATAAGAGGATAGAAGCATATCATAATTTCATGTAGAAAAATTGTGAAAGAAAATTAATAGTTATTATGATCTATGAACATAATCATACTACCAGTAACAAATCAATAATACTCATAGATAAAAACCTAGTTAATAAACCAAAGATTGTTTTGGATAAGAAACATGTATGGAAGGAACAAAGTTTCAACAAAATACAATGTATATAATTAGAAAGGAATCGTTACAGGGTTCATCAAGATATAATATATATAATTTGAAAATGAATCGTTAAAGATTAACCAGGGTTCAGTAAAATACATTATATATTTCCAAAGGGAAATCGTTACATAGTTTAACGAGATAGCCTATGTATATTTTCGAAAGAAAATCATTACATATTAAATATAAGCTAACAAGTAATGACCATTTATGTCAAACAAGGGAAATAGAAGTAAGGAAACCAGGGATATAAATAACGGTTGTATATAAATGAAAAGGAATCAATAACGGAGTATTACAAAATCATAAAATGCATAGGTATCAGTCTTGAGTCACGGACTCTTATGAATGATTATACAAAATTATTCATTCAACTAGATATAATAATAGAATAGCCATATATTGTGGTGCCAAACTCGAATGTAGTTAAGGAATGGAACCCGAATACCTTTTTAAGCAAAGGTATTCATGAATCTCCATGGTACCAACCTTGTAGGTACCTGTACACTAACAACGAACAAGTTAGGATGTTGTACGAATTTATTTAGGAAAACAAAAGTTATATATAAAAATAAAAGACTAACTTACAATGGATGTATAGAATTCCCTTGTCTCTCGTTCCACCGCTTGAACTTCACCCAAGTGTACATGGTTGTCGAATATCTTATGGGTACACTTGCAAGCTATATGCAAGGCCCATCATTAGTTAATTACCCAAAAATAAGTGTATCAAGATTTACGGAGATATTACAGAATATAAACTAAAGAACAATTACTACTCTTTGCGAACACAACATTCATTTAAACATGATTCCTAACTAAGTTCAAGACAAATAAACGATTTGAACAGATTATTTGGACCACATATTTCATGGAATAACGGGGTTCGAATGATAAGTCCCTGATTCCAAGGGAAAACCATTTGGGCCATAGGCTAACCGAAAGAGAAATATTACCGTGACCAAAATAGAAAATTAAATATTATATAAGAGACATACATAGAAACAATAATCTCGCTATGGAAAATGCCACAAAGACATTTAGACAGAGTCGATGAAATAACAATTATCCACCACCATGAACTAATGGCTCGGATAATAAAAATTTACGGAGAAACAAAACGAGTAAAGAGGTTTTAATAAGATCTTACCAGCTTAGGGATGACACAAACAACTAAAATCCATTGACGCTATGAACACCTAGTACTCATGCAATAATTCCCCAAAGGAGGTGCATGCAAGGTCATTTCATGATAAATACACCATATGATATGATGTTTAACAAAGGAAAGTTGGTGAGAAATTCAATTAAGGAATGGTACTAATATGACTTTAACTCCTCGTAAAACTAGACAATAAATCCACTTATGCCAAGTGTTATACACTAAATGATACAACGGAACCTGTGTTAATATTGAAACTTGTATTAATGTATGATGTATATTGAAACCCATATTAATATTGTTGGATTACTGAGAGGGGGGGTGAATCAGTAATAGAAAATTTGAATCTTTTTTAACCATATAAAGTAAGTGTTATATCAATGTAGCATTATCATCCAATATTTGCAGAGTAAATAAACAATGAAAAAATGAACAATCATACACATACACAGTACACCAGTGTTTTTACATGGAAACCCAAAGCAGGAGAAAACCACAAAATGTTTTTTCTTATATGTCTTGAAGAATTACATTCATTGGAAGCACCAACTTACTTTTTCTCCCAATTGCAACTGGAAGGAGGCTCCATCCCCCTAGTTTCTCAAGCTACAACCTGAGGGAAGCTTCAACTCCATAATTCTCTGGCTACAAGAAGGAGGCTACAACCCCCTAAGTTCTCCGGCTAGAACCGGAAGGTGGCTACAACAACCTGTCCTTTCCCCGTCCAACCACCCTAAAATACAAGTAGAATGATGGAACCATTGTCACACTATCACTGTGAGATATATTGTTGTAAACATGTACCAATCAACCTGTACCTGAACTGAACATGTATCAACTAAAATACAACAGATATGAAACATGTAGTTCTACAACCTGCGCATGTACATTACATATCTGTGCAACAACCTGTGTATGTACGCATTATGTCTGTTATGAAGCCTGTGTATGCCTTTTGAAACTAAAGATATGCAACTTGTAGTTCTGCAACATGGGTATGTACGTGCCCTGTCTTTACAACAACCTGTGTATGTATGTGTCTTGTCTATTATGCAGCCTATGTATACCTTCTGAAAACTACGGTTTTATTTTTCTGAAAACTTCTGACCCTCTGCAACTTCTTTCACATAGATCTGCAACCTACCACTGTATCCAGACTATAACTCTACCATGTGCATGCATCCTCATACATAACCTTTACCCAAAAACTCTATATATCTCTCTAGGCATGTGCCATATGAGTGTGTGTAATCATGAACAAGTATAATAACCCTCACATGATCTAGACATCAAACCCTTTCTGATATTCATCCTCTCAGTGCATCAACCACTTCACAAATACAAGCTCTCAACCATGTACCACAAAAACCCTTAGCCATATGTCAAGAAATATAAGATGTGCCTTAACTTTAACAAGAAGTATCGATGATAAATATACCAGCACTGTATTTTTGTAGATCTGACTTATATAGAAGATCCCACGCAGCCACTAGTCTCTCTAGGGAGAATCCTCAAATCTCCATAACCATTTTTCATGCATACATCAAAATCCAACTATTCATAGAAATAAGACATACCTTTTGAACCAATGGATAGATCCGATGTATCTGAGCATTGTAGACCTTCTTGGGATCTTGATCTCGAAATCTAGAATCTTTGCATATTCATCTTCTCAAATTTACATGGCTTTACCCACATGTATGCACACCAATACACTGCAAGCCCGCGTATATACGCAGCCTGATACACTGTCATCCCATGTACGCCTCAGAAATTAAGGTTTTTTAGTATTCATTGTAATTCCAAAACTTTCGTCATCAACCCATTGTACTACCTCAGACTTCCGCAACTTCAGATGTATCAACGAGTACTTGCAATAAGCCTTACACAACAAAATATATTCAATGTGTTCAAGTGTGATTAAATGAGAGAGCCTTGCCTCTTATTTATACTTTCATGTAGCAACCCATTTTCCTTATTTTAGGGAGTTCTCCATTAACTTTATTATTTAAATAATTTCTTTTGTAAACACTTTGACTTTTTGGGGCTTCTAGATGACTCATGAAGATCCTTTAACTTCACATGGCCATAACTCTCTAACCGTGAGGATTTATGCATAACCCTGCTTAGTATCCCTTGGCCTAGTGGATCCAATCTGAGTTGTGACATTCCACATACCACTGGAAATGTCATGACATGTACTATCCATATAAAATAGTCTTACTTGCAAATATATCAAAATTCATACCATTATCCATCAAAAAATCTTGGTTCCATTACCCAAACCTTTGTGCTACCGGAATTCGCTACCGGACTTTCTTCAAGGGTTGACATCAATGAAAACCAACCCAGTTAATAAACAATATCTACCTTTGGCATTGATGGAAACACCCTGATGCAATATTGAAATCATATCACTCATTCTCCCCCTGGAACCATTCCTTTGTCCTTTGCATCTATGTGACCAACGCTCCCCCTGGAACCATGCCTCTGTCCTCTGCATCTGATAAATATCTCCCCCTTTGTCATTAGTGGAAAAGGTATCTTTCCATCTGAGGTTTCTCCCCCTAGCATTAAAAATGATTCATTTTGGAGTAGAAATAACTCTGAGTCTCTAGTGAAGATACTCAAAGGCTTCTCATAGAAGTGGTTTTGCAAAGATGTCTGCCACTTTCTCTTTTGTGCCCACATATTCAACTCTGATGTTCGTTTTTGCAACCTGTTCCCGTAGAAAGTGATACTTGGTTGGAATGTGCTTCGTCTTGGAGTGCGTCACCAAGTTCTTTTAGATACTGATGGCACTTGTATTATCACAATAGATTAGAATGGACTCATCATACTCAACATGTATATATGTCAGAGTTTGTTTCATCCATATAACCTGTGTACAACATGTTTATGTTGCAATATACTCTGTCTCAACTGTAGATAAATATATTGATGATTGTTTCTTGTTTAGACATGATACTAAACACTCTCCCAAGTAGAACATTGCTCCACTGGTGCTTCATTGATCATCAATGCAACCTTCCCAATCTGCACCTATGTAGGCAATAAGTGATAGATCCTTTCCTTTTGGATAACATAATCCAAACTCTTTTGTTACTTTGAGATATCTAAAAATTCTCTTCACTGCTAATACATGTGATTCCTTTGGTGCTACTTAAAATCGTGCCACGTGTCTAACTACCTGCATTACATATGGTCTGTATGTTGTCACATATAGTAGGCTACCAATCATTGACCTGTATTACCGCTCATCTATAGACTTTGAATCATCATATTTTCTTAACTTGCAACTGGTTTGCATGTGAGTAATAATTGTTTTGCAATATTTCATTCTGAACCTCTTTAGCATTTATCTGATATACTTGGTTTGAGAAATAAAAATTCCTTGGTTGCTTTGATGTATCTGAAAACCCAGAAATAAGGATAGTTCTCCAAGTAATGACATTTCAAATTCATTATGCATGTCCTTTACAAATTTATGGCTTAACATGTCATCAGTACTTCCAAAAATAATATCATCACATAAACTTCAATTAATAAAATACTATCTTGAGTTACCTTGATGTAGAGATTGTTGTATGCACTTCCTTTTCTGAACCCTGTCTGTTGTAAATATTTATCCAGTCTAGAGTACCATGCTCTAGGAGCCTATTTTAGACCATACAAGGCCTTCTTTAATTTACACACATAATCTGCATTCTTTGACAACTAAAATCCTTCTGGTTGTTCAATGTAGACTTCTTCTTCAAGTTCCCCATTCAAAAAAGTTGATTTTACGTCCATATGATACACTTTAATATTTTTGGAGCATGCATAGGCTAAAAGAAGTTGAATTGCTTCCATTCAAGCAACTGGGAAAAATGTCTCTTCAAAGTCGATTCCTTCAACCTGTGCATATCCATTACATACAAATCTAGCTTTGTTCCTTGTAACTTGTCCATCTTCATTCAATTTGTTCTTGTATACCC
>JASDQU010414985.1:0-10300 GCA_032191745.1 Picea mariana
TCCAAGCGGAATATCTAAAGTGGGGTTCAAAAACTCTTGCACCTCACATTATGAAAATTTTCAACAACATCATTCGGCAGAGATTCCCTACAGATTGGACAACGAGCCTAGCAATACCACTTTTCAAGAGTGGGGATGTCAACAATCCCTCCAACTATAGGACCATAATGATAAACCCCTTGTTTGCGAAGTTATTTGGAAGTATGCTAGAAAATAGAATCAACAAGTGAGTGGAAGAAGGGGATAAGCGTGCCAAAGGGAAAACAGGTTTCAAACCTAAACACTCAACGATTGATCACGATATAACTCTAAGGCACATCATTGAAAAAGTATAGGAGAAAAAAGAGGAAGCCTTTTGTTGCTTTGTCGATTTTAAAAAAGCTTTTGACATGGTCCCTAGAGATAAGCTTTGGCATAGAATGGAGGAACTTAGGGTTCCTATACATCTTATAGCAACCGTCCATAGGCTATATGAGGAGGTTAAAGTCAAAATCAAAACGTCAGCTGGTATCTCCAAAAGTTTTAGGAGCGATATTGGGGTCAAGCGGTGCCCATTGTCCCCCACCCTCTTTGGCTTATATATTGACAAACTTGAAGAGTGGTTAAACTCACAGGAGGGTGATGGTGCTCTCTTGGGTGATTTTGTGATAAGGCTTCTTTTGTATGCATATGACCTTATTCTGATTGCTAAATCCACTCTTGGGTTGCAAGAACACCTAATTTCCCTTGAGCGCTTTTGTAGCACAATGGGAATGCAAGTAAATATTAGCAAGATGAAAGTGGTAATTTTTTCTAGCAAAAGAAAACATAGGCAACATAAGTTCTACTTTGAAGGCAACACTCTTGAAGAAGTGGCAGATTACAAATACCTCGGAATTGACTTCAACAGAAATCTAAGTTGGGAAGGTTGCAGAAAGAAAAGAACTTTGGGAGGTTGGAAAACGTTCTATGCTTTTCAAAATAGACGCAGAGAAGCAGAGCTATGGGATTAGAAGACTATGCAAACTCTCTTTGGGCTTTTAGTGATCCCGACGGTTCTATATGGTTGTGAAGTGTGGACCAACAACACCTTTGACTTACAGTGGAAACAAATTGAGAAGATTCAAAAACGCTTGATTACAAACAAGTTTAAAATTAAAAGTTCAGTCCCTTATGATATCATGCTGAGTGAAATGGGGGCTGCTCCTATTGAAGCAATTCCTATGGTGCGTCTCATAAGGTATCTAAAACAAATTGAGCAAATGGAAGACAGTCGGTGGCCTAAGGTCGTCTTCAATGACATATTGTGCAAAAGAAAGAAGACGCGGATGAGACAAAATATTAAATGGCTTAGTAAATGGGATATCCACTTGAACAAGTGCCTTACAAATAGTAAAGGGATAAAGGCTTTTGTTATTGATAGGTTCCATAAGCGAAGTTGGGATAAAGGGCTCGGGAGAAAAAAAGATTATTATATTGAAGAGTTTAATCCCACATACAATCATCATAAAAAAACGTACATCGGGGCCAATATACCTTGGAGAGCCAATATGCTTATTGCCCAAATAAGAACCAATTCCCATCAACTCCGTTGTGAAACTGGGCATTGGAAAAGACCAAAAGAAGCTTGAGAAGAAAGAGTGTGTGTGTTCTGCACCTCCGGAAAAGTGGAAACATAAAAACATTTCATTTTAGAGTGTGAAGCTTTCAAAGACAACAGGGACAACTATATAAATATCTTGACAACTAGCTCTTGGAATAACTTATTCAGCGAGGGGACAATGGAGAAATTGGGGAAGCTCATCATCAAGTTGAACAGGAAAATGGCTGAACTGCAGAAATCAGTATGTGAGGCGATTTGTCCCATAGACTATTGTTAACCTCGTAAACGTCAAAATCATTTTCTTTTCTTTTCTTTTCTTTCTTTTCCGCTCCTTACAACAATTGAACTTTTTTTTTATAGTTTTCCATAGCGAATCTATTGATCAAAACAAGTGTACGATCAAATTCTGTAAGGAAAAATTGATTACACACGCGACGTATTTTACTAAAGTTTATTTTTTTGAAACCAATGACATTCACTAGACTTTGTATATTTCCAAATAAATGTGTTCCTTGGGGGGTAAGATGTAGGGCTTGGACCGCTCGGGTTGAAACGCGGGGCATGGGCAGGTGGTGCTGTATTTAACGCGCTGTAAAGTTGACATGTAACCTGACCAGGAGGTCGATGGGTCGTACCATTGTGGAACATACAGATTAGTTACGATCAGTACCCGCTATCCACTCTTACTTGGTTTGTATTTACAGACATTACCACCTTGGGGCTCTTCAACAAAACAGGTCGGTCACATTTGTCCAGCGAAGTTCCGTGCCTCCATGGGACCGGCATTCACAAATTTGCAATGAAATTTAATTATTCTCATCAATCAACGGTTCATTAGATCAATGCCACTCTAATTCACAAGATGCGAAGTCTGATAATACATTCGTACCCACTGAGCTAACCTACCAGCAAACCCCTATAACACCCAACAGAAAATTCAAAGCAGGGTCCTGAGAGTAAACAAAAATGATGTCTCCGGGAGAAGCTCTGCAAAATGGTGGGGCGTCCGCTGAGGGCCTAATGGACAAAAGAAAACAGCGTTCCAGACCCACTGCATACGGGTAACATATCTTTAGTTATTTTTCAGAATCCAAAAAACAATCTTTTGACAGAGATTTAATTTTTTTCACGCTATTCATACTCCCATTAAACTTTGATGTTTTTTTGCTCTTGAATTACTCTGCATTCCTGTGAACGGTGTCCCACCAGTTTTACTTGCAGCCTATCTAATTGTGCTCCATTTAGAATAAAGCTGGGTAGTTGTTTTTGGCCCCAATTCAACCTTACTCTAGGGTTTGCATCCTTGCTCACACTGATATTAGCATCGGCAGTGGTTTTGGTGTCATGCCTTGTGGGCCAGCTTTGGCTTGTTGTTGTTATCTATGCGATGTCTACATACTATGGTACTGTTGTGGGTGATCTCTGGCTTCTTGTTATTATCTATGTGATGTCTATATACTATCTTACTATTGTACTGTTGTGGGTGATAGCTTCTTGTTGTTATCTATGTGATGTCTATATACTATCTTACTATTGTGGGTGATCTCTGGCTTCTTCTTGTTATCTATGTGATGTCAACATACTATCTTTCTATCGTGGCATATCCCTATGTTGGGATTTCGTTTCACGTTAATGCTTTCCTTCCTTCTGGTGAGGTCAAAGGCTTATTTTCCCTAGGATGGGTACATTCTGCTCAAGGTGTTGCTCAAGGCGTTGTGGGGCATGCATATTTTCTGAGTTTAACCTACTCCAGATTATGAACTTTACTTCAGTGATGCCCTAATTTTGCTTCAAACCAAGCATCATCCCTTTGTTTCCGAAAAGATGTAGGACTGCTAAAAAACAATTTTTTTTTATAAGTTAAAAACTTAAACCTGTTTTGAGTGGAGAAGGGACCAAACTCTTGATAAGTTGTGCTTTGTAATCATGCTATTTTTGGCTAAACGTTGCAACTGGGGTATCTAGCCTGCCAAAGTCATCGAGGACTTGCACCTGGCTTCATTCGCATAGAAGATTGCATAAGCACTAGGACCACCTTTAATGACATCTCTTGCATTATCACGGAACTAGTGTTGCAACCTTGAGACGATCCACACTTTGAAAAACTTTGGTTAATAGTATCATCATGGGGAGTGGGAGTGGACCCACCGAGTTTTGAACTTGGATCATCATCACTGCAAGGACTTCAACTTGCTAAACCACAGACCGGCAGACTGAAAACAACACAAATTGTTTTCGGTAAGAAGATTTAGATATATGGCAGTCATATAATGCGAGGGTATGGSGGTTTGGTTTTAGAGATTATGATTTCAAACAACAGGAAAAATAGTAAGGGTCACTTGGTGCTGTTTTCTTATTAGGTTATAAAGATTTAAGGACCACTTTGAACTGTTMAATTAGATGGTGGGCCATTTTACACAGACACCTATCTCAGGTTAAGTTACAATTCTCGTTTAGGTGAAATTAGAGTAATTTCAAATAGCTTTCTTAAAGTGATTCAGGAGCAATTTTAAGAGACGACTGGAATATGTAAGATTTAGTCTGATTTACTTGGCTGAATGTGACAAAATGTAATAACAGTGAATGGATGAATTCCCATATGCGACTTATCTTAATTTAATCACTTTGCAGAATGGTGCCAATTTAGTTTACTGACAAGTTCATGAAATTGAGTGTGCATGATTCAATTTGCTAAGCATATCTGTTAAGGTTAAGGGAAAAATAAGTTCGACTGAGTGGAACTGAATCTCACCTAGTTGTTACTTGTAAGGTAGCATATGACCTAGAATTTATTTGTCTATTTTGAAAGAAGACTAGTTAATTGAATTTATCTGAAAACATTGACCAGTGTAAAGTGGATACATGATGATTCTTTGCGAACTTACTTAACGTATGTCTCTTGGCTAAACTAATTGTCAAAGATGTAAGTAGTCTAATAGAGAGCTTTTCATGACAACTTGTTAAGTTAAATTTTGAACACTTATTTAACATGCAATTTGTTGAAAAATTTCACTATCCCCAACACCTAGATAAATTTCTACCTTGTGTATTTCCTTGCTGAAAATTAAATTACAGCACACAAAATAAAATATACTGGCTGGAAATAAATAAAACAGCGGAAGCAATTAGAAACCAAACTTCACACAACACACAAAAATTCTGCCCTTCAAATCAGCTTTACATTAAATAGTGACTTCAAGCTTCTAAGGGCTCCTAAACTGGGAAAACTGCCCACTGAGAATAGAAACAGAAATATACAACAAACACCTGCAACCCAGCAACTCTGCCGCTGTTGTACGACCATGTACTGGCATCCTGTACGATCTATACGCACCCTGTATGGCCTGTACATCATGTATGTATGCGTCTGTGCCTTCTGCGCTGCGCGTATATACACGCCCCCGACTATTGGTTCGGCATGTATGTATGCGCCCTGGACTCCTGTCCGGTGCATATGTACGTGCCCTGGACTACTGTCTGCTGCGTACGGCACTGCTCCGGCTCTGCATGGCCCGATTTGCGGCTGTACCTGCTGCTGATCTGTTGCCTAGATCTATCCTTGCTACCAGATCTGTCTGCTGCTGCCACCTTGCTTCACTTCTCCTTTGGACTGAGGTGATCTTTAGATGAAAGTCCTTCTTCACTCTTGCTGACATCTCCTTGAGCAAAAGTCCTTTGCTCTCTCTATTAGCACCGACTCCTATAGATCTGTCTCTGGTGTGTCTTTGCCCTTCACCTAACCTTGCTTTTATAATCTTGAGTTATGACCGAATCAAACATAACCCTAATCTCCTAAGTGATTAATGGTTGAGATTAAATCTCACCTCACTTGAGATCAATGGCTAAGATTCATTTAATTCACTAATGCTAATAACGTTAACATTTCATTAAATTAAACTCACTCTAATTATAAAAACACTTTACTTTAATAATTCATTTAATTAACATAAATTACTAAGGTTGAAGGCTTTGGACGACTTTCACACCTCTAGACACTTAGACCTGTGCGGAAGTACCTGTCTGATGCTACAAACATCAACACAACTTTCACATGAAAAGGTCCTAAATACAATTCTCAACCTAAAAACTAAGTATCTCGACAAGCACTTTAGATTCACTTCTTATATTCAGCAAATGCAATTACAGTATACTTAAAGTGATTTGAATTTGAAGCTGTCATTCAGAATTCACTAAAGCTTTCCTTAATGCTAAAAGTTTTAAACTCATACACAGGTGACAGAATGCATTAAAAAGCAGATATAAAGGGGCAGAAAAATAAACTTTTCATTAAACTCATAGTGAATACAACAACAGCCAATTACACACTCTCTACAGCAATTTATTAAGCAATCCCATGACTCTTCATTTTCCCTTAGTGGGAATACAAGTTGAAAACAGATCCAGTTATAGATAACACTAGATTTCAGTAACAATATATGTCCTATCATTTTCCATAGTCTGTTTGAATTCACAAAGTTTGTCTTGACTTTTTTTGTCCCTGCTCAAGGACTTGATTTTGCCTTCACTTGACATTCTCTTCTCTTTGTTTTGAAAGTTCAAACACTGCCTTTAAAATATAATTTTGTTTTCCTTAATACAGGACATATCTTTGGACCTTTCAAATTTCTCCCTGTTCAAGGCCTTCATGAATATATCTGTGAGATGATCTTTAGATTTACAAGAAACCACTTCTATCACCTTATTTTGTATTTGTTCTCTAATATAGTGATAATGCACCTCCATTTGATTTGACTAGCTTGATAGATTGGATTTTTTGCTCAACATAATTGTGCTTTGATTATCACAAAATAATGTAGTTGCTTACACTCGATGTAAACATAGTCTCTAGGTATTCTTCTTAACCAAATTGCTTCACATGCTATATTCCAATTGTTTCCTAGTATTCGACTTCAGTAGAACACAATTCCATGGTAGATTGCTTCCTGCTGCTCCATGAAATTGTAGATGTTCCTAAGCTCTGAAGTTGACATTTTGTTACCAAACACAACCTGACCAATTCAAATCAGTAAAGCAAATTAATTTAAAATATTAATTTTGAGTGTATTGCAATGCGTAATACGTGGTTCCGTTGATGTCTTTAAATTCTCTTAGCTTCCTTTAGTGAACAAGTTGTTCACCCCAAAAAAGAACAAGACTCACGAAAGCCCTTGTGATAGAAATATTGTTTGAAATCCAATAACACAAGAAAAGGTGAAAGTGGAATGGCAATCAAAGGGGTTCCACTGTGATTACCAGAAAAAATGTAGCAGAAGGGTAACCAAATGCTAGACACTTGATTGAGCTTAAAGTCTTTTRTTATCAAGGGAAAATGGCAGAACTGAATCACAATAACTACCTCTCTATGGGCGCCAACTCGGGGTTAAAGTAAATAAATGAGTAAAAGATCACCAAAGCCTTTCAACACGAATAACAACCAAATTGTTGAAAATGAAAAGACCAATTTGTTTGTTTTATCACAAACAATTTTCATCAAGATAGAAAGATGAAACTCATTCAATTTTTCTATCTAACAAGCAAAGAATCAAAGTAAAAAGCATGTACCTATAGACGTCACAATCTTATGGCCTTGGAAATTATTTGATAGCTAACAAGCAAGGAGAGTTGTGGGAGAGTGCTATTCCAACTGTGCCAACTTCCAAGAGCCAAAATCCTGGTTGTGTTGGGATGGAACAAGTGCAAATGGCAATATGTTGGTTGACTTTTCACTATGGAGTGAAGGTCACAGATGAATCAGTTAAACAACCTCATGTGGCAATAGAGGGCGTAAAAACAACTTTAACCTTGTAATCGGGGTAAGACCCCTCTTGAAGCCGTAATGAATGATGCAGGAAGGCGAAAGATAAAAATCCATATGCAAACCCCAAAATGGTAGTATACCCTAGAGATGCACAATCTAAATGTCAAGGAGGCCTATTGTGAGAAAATTTCTTATTTTTATAGTTGATGAACTAGAGTGCTTCATCCTATAGAGATTTCACAATCTCGTTGAAAAGCATGCTTTGTATCTCGCAACAATGTTGCAGTTGTGTGCTTCTGTAGAAAGACACGATACAATGGGGCCACCATAGAGATAAGGCTGGTTTGATTGGGACCATAAGTTAGAGGCAACTGTAAATGTGTGGATTTGACAAGGGCCCATTGGTTGACACAAGTGGGATTGCTAGTGATCTAGTTGTGGCTAGGAGGGCTGTTGAGAATTATAGATTGGACAGGATCTTCCACACAGGTTTAGTATGAACGTGTGGAAAGTAGTTTGAGATATTTTCGAAAAGTAATTTTATTTTGTAATTCACTTTAGTCAAAAAAATTGAAAGTCTTATTTTTCGTTGTTGAGTCTAAAAAGTGTATTTCATGCATGCATGACTTAGACTAGGAGTAATCTCAGAAATAGATTAGGGTTTTGGTCTCAGCTAAAAGTATAAATATAGGCCAAGATAGAGAGTTCACACACACATGAACAATTGAGCAGGTTGAGCAAGAGAGAGAGAGGGGGGGAGGGGGCAGCTAGGGAAGAGGCGTTTCCGGGCAGCGTGCAGTTCCAAACAATAGTTGGTACATTCCCATACAGTTGTATGGACAGGTCCGCACAGTTGTATGGACAGGCCGTACAGTTGTTTTGTGCTGTTTTTGGTTTTTTCTTGCAGGCTGTTTCTCTCAAGAAGGCCGTACAAGCTCAATTCAGGGTGGTTCTAATAACTGTGCAGCTGCTGTTTTTAAGCAGCTTGTGGAGGTTTCCTTGTAAGTTTTTTGAAGGAATGAAAAACTGTTTTTGAAGGAGTAATTACTTATGAATGTGTGAAACTGTTTATGCTTCCGCTATTTAATTTCCAGCTATTGTGTGATTGATGCTATGGTCTGAAATTTAATTTCAACATCAATTAAATTAAAAAATCTACTTATTTGATTGAGATCACAAGGACTTTAGTTACCTAGGGCTTGGGATTTTTACCAGGGCCATGTAAGTGGCTTTAGGTTTCCTAGCAACCAATTCTTGGGATTTGACCTCTTTAGAGCAATATTCCTAAGCCAAAATTGCGGTCAGAAGGAAGGGGTGAGAGCACACAGCACACAAAGCGTGCTAAGGTGATAATGGCTCTTAGAAAGCAAGGTGGAGCTCCTCCATAAATATGTATGATATGTATTTACTATGTAGGTGTACTTAGTGTACATGTATGGGTCATCCTCAAGTTCAACAATGATTGCATGAAAGGTTCAAGTTTCGCTATTACTTTTGCCCACACCACATAAGAAACTTGCATGTGACAAGGTTGTGAGGTGTCAAAAATTAAAATGTCTACCAACCATATGTGAACTAAAGAACAAATGTAAGTTGTTGAAATGAAAGAGAGAAGGGAAAAGATCATGCTTGAACTTACATGTGATGTGGATCTCTCCATTCTCGTTGTTGTGAATGTTGTATGATTGAGGAGGGCGATCTTGTTCATCTAAGTTCTTGTGTGCCTTTACCTATCAAGAGAGTGGTAGTGATTGGGAGCAATATGAATGAATGAAAGAGTTTATTTTTTGAATAAAATGCTTCTTTTAAATTCTATTTTTCTATTAACAGTGATGGGTATTTGTATTTATCAACAAAATGGGTTGTGGGTTAACTTGTACAACCAATGTACATTTCTTAAACATACTAAAAGTAGAAGCTTTCACTTGACTGTGCTTCTTAGTTGCGTACGTATTCAAAATAGACCAAGTTCTTTTGCTCATAGGCTTGTTAGGATATAGTTTAACTGTTAACAAATTAACCCAACAAAAAACAAAATGAACAAAACTTTTCATAAACCAAGTAGTCAATTAACTCAACCAAATGTCCACGTCTTTTGGACTAGGGACGATTGGTTCGTCTTGGGTTTCTTCTATGAATCAACTGTTGGTAAGTGTTATCGCACAATCTGTACTTGCCCAAAGCCCAAGGCAAGTAAATGCAAGATTGGCGTAACAGGGGGTGACCTATCTCTGTCACCTTAATAGGAAACCCCTTTCTGTTTAGGAGTATATCAAGATTACCCCAAGGGAGACGTCCCCAGTGACCTAAAGGGCTGATAAAACTAAGGCAAAGATCCAAGAAAATCCCCCTCTCACTGGTCACTCAAGTCAAAAGGTTCTTTAGGTCTTTAAGGGATGAAGCAACAGTAAAAATGGAATGTACCTGCCTAGAACAAGACAGCAAAGAAAATATGGCAGCTTTCAAGTACAGAACGATGTTAGTACTTCATAAGACCATGAACCTTTGAAAAATAAGCTAACTGATATAAAATTGCAGCAATATAATAATTTACAACAGCAATAAGTATTTTGTAACAACTGCAAAAAAATGCCTTGAAATTGCTTGAAAAAGACAAGAAAGTGTAGCTTTAACTAGGCAAAATGATAATCAATTGTCATAAGCAATTTTGGCAATGTCTGGCTAGCCTTAAATGTCAATTATGTAGAGAATTTGCTGCAGTTAGATGGCTGTAGCAATCTTTTGTAACAGCAGCAAGTTCTAGTGATCATAATTGCAAGGAAACATCATATAAACTTAGTATTTATCTAGTAAATTGTTTGACAATTGTCACAAACAATTTCCGAGTAAGTTAGGTGCAAGTTATGTAGGTGTATGCAGCAAATTAGTATGAATTAGTATGTCTGTAGCCGTGATTTGCAACAACAACAAGTTAGCTAATGAATTAGTCTAGTTTAGGG
>JASDQU010414986.1:0-10349 GCA_032191745.1 Picea mariana
TCATCTGATTTACACTTCCTAAGAGCACTGGTTTATTTAACTATCTGATAAGCAACCTTTCCATTGAGCTATTGTGATATCCCATCGATCCATTTTTGCTATAAAATATTGAATTCCTAAGTTACCAGGCATACTTAGTATACAGCCCTAAGTAGTTTCCTGGAGTGTTAACAGTTATCTCTGGTCACCATGCCAAGGCAGTGTCCTCTGGTTATTCCTTGAATAAAAAGAAAAAGAAAATAAAATAATAAAGCAAGAAAATGAATAAAGGCAAAAACGGGCTAAGAAAAAATGCATCTATGACAGGTACATCTCACCTTCTACAAAGACACCCACAAATAAAATTATGCATCCTTGACCCTCACTGCACCCACAAGTCTGGACATCCCCTAGCCACATCACCTCACTTACATGGCTTGGATGAAATCTTCCTGGAAACATTCCTTTTATTGTGGATACTAGCCCAATAGGACGTCTTGTCTTTTTCTCCAATCTTGTATTGTAGGTTTTTGTAATGTCCTTGAGCTACTGACTAATGTATAAAGGTTTTTATGCATATGTTTAATAATATTGATGATGATATGTGATTAACATTGTTGTAATCCTGGTGACTGATGAGCCCATGGAGGGCGTAGCTTTTGATGTGCGGGACCATGACCGACTGATAGGTACCATTTGGACGGGTAGACATGGGGAGATGACTAGTTCATACCTCCATGGGGCTGAAGAGCCCACCAAATGGATGTTGATACCCCATCAGGGGGTAGAGACAGGATGGACATGGATCAGGGATTTTGCATCGAAGAGGAAGAGGATGTTCCATCAAAGTCACTCCGACAAGACTAGACCTAGGGGGAATGACCCCTTTTCAGTGAAATGCTAGCCTTGGAAGGCTTAGGACATCCCCATCTTCACCATGACATCATCCAGCTTCATGGACACTCTTGGAGGTAGATTGGGAAGTAGTGGCACGTTGGAGAGGCCCCTGGGGTGCTAACATTTTTCTCCTAGATGTCTCATTTTCCCTAAAAGTGGATAGCGCCTCCCTTGAAGGGGATTTTTCTCTCTTTGAAGCTCAATTAGGGTTTTAATTTGACAATTTAATGTAAAGACAATGTTATTTTGACATTATGGTCTTGTCAGCCTTTTTATGACCTAAAAAGTAAAATTAGGTCATTGATGCACTATATATTGAGGGTTTTGACTCTCATTTTATCATCATCTATCACTCACTCATTAGTGAGGTCTGATTTTTGTGCCCTATTGGGGTTATTGGCTGAACTAAGTGATGCACACTTGTTGAAGGAAGACTTTTGGGCATATTTTTGGCATTTCTCTTGAAGGAAGGTTTACAACTAGGGTTTTCATGCTATTTCATGGTGATATGTAAGTGTTTTTTTTCTGAAAAACTTCTTGATTGAATGGTTGTAGTCTTATATTCTTGCATATGTTTATAATTTTTTGATCAAAAACCTTAGGTGACAAGCACACAAGTAGGTCTTGCTCTCAAGTTCCATGATTGATAAATCTTTAGCCATTGAATAAGGAAGAGAGAGCCTAGCCATAGCTACAGTCTCATTTCTTCTTCTCCCTGAGCTAGTCGTACTATCCAGAAGCCAAAGAGAGTGAGACGTCCTTGGCCTAGTTCTTCTACACCAGGGTCGTACCATTCTAGGGTTTGTTGAAAAGGCCTTGTTATAGAAACACCTTGTCTCTTCAAACCCTCATGCTTTGGTTGTTTTTTCTTTATCCTTAGCTAGCCGTTTTTCCAATTTCATATAAAGAAGGAGGAGAGTGCATGAGACCTTGCTTTAGTAACACCAGAGTGAGCCTCTCTACCCTAGGTTTTTGTTTCTAAAGCCTTTCCATTGCAGCACTTCAGAACGCTTCCCTCTAGTCTTTGGTCACCCTCCTTCAACTCTTGCGTCCATCACTTATTGACTCCATTAACCCTAAGGCACTAATCTCCAACCTCAAACATTGAAGTTAAATTGATCAAACAACTCTCAAAAACTCTTTGAATCTGAAACCCTAACTACACTAACCCTGGCCTAGATTAACCTACTAACCCTAAGTTGCTAATGTCATCTTTGGTTATTTCATCTTTGATGCAGCAACGTCTTGTTTTAAGAGCAATTGAATGGTGGTTTAGGCATTAATTGAATAAAGTGTTGATTGGTTACCTTGAATGCCACATTGTTCCAATATTTATTGGTGAAGTGTTATATATTTTCATTGCTATTGATAAACATTGACTTTGTCAACATTTATTGCTACATTGCTCATATATATTTTTCAGATAGTCTTATGAAGTACTAACCCATTGAAATATAGCTTGCATATATTAGTTTGTTTTTGCTTTGTTCCAGGTAGGTGTTCTTCATTGGGGATTTACTTTATTATTGGTTGTTTAGCCAGGACTATTTGTTTTGGTGGTGACTTGTGAAGGGGGAAATCTTATCTTTGTCCTTTTAGCCTTTGCCTCTTCAAAACCACAGGTCACCGGGGACGTCTCCCCTGGGCCTAACCTCCCTAAAGAGAAATAACGTCCCCATCGTGGTGACATTGGGTGGGATAGTTTCATGTTATGCCAGTTTGGCCTTCTCTCTTATAGCCTATTCTCCTAGCTACAAATTGTGCGATAACATTTGGCGTCGTTGCCAGGGAACACTAAGTCAATTCTCCTCAAGACAACACTTTTCGGTAAGCCTTGCCTCAGAAGCCTTATATTACAAGCTTACCTGGAAACTCCACTAGGGTGTTTTCCCTTTTCTTTGATAGTTTCAAGAAAATTATCTGGTGACTCCACTGACCTTTTCTAGGGTGCCACCTTACTCTCGATTCTGTGATATTTCAAGTTATGGGATCATGGCACACTGGGAACAAATGTATCCAACTATTGATTTCAGAAGTTTTCAAGTATACCCAAATTACTTTGTTACAAAATGGCTAAACAACTCTCCAACATTTTTGGGCCTCCCAACTCCTCACATCGTAAATTTTTTGGAGTATTTGAGCGAGATAAAGTTGGGAGGAGAGGATGCTCTCATAAAATTGTTCTTACTCACTCTTCCATCCTACTTACAAGATCGTTTTAAGAGTTGTTACAAGGACAGGGGTATATCATCTTTCATACACCTCATTAGTAGGTTTATAGACCTCACTAAGCCACATTGCCAAACGTATGAAGATGTCCTTCAAAACCTCATGGTAGCCTTAGACAACAAAGGATTCACCACTGATATTGTAGAAGAACTCAGGAAGGCATATCATGATCAATACCAAGAATCCTATGATATAAAGATGAGGTTTATGAAGACCATTATCAACCCCTTGAAAAGGAGAAAGACCTCTCCAATAATACAATAGAATGCAGTGAAGATGTAACTAGAAAGGAGGATTATGAGGATGAAGCACCAATAACCACTCCTCCATCCGACAAAGCTCTCCAAGATCCTATTCCATCTACAAAAAATTAAGAGAATGAGGTGAGTTATTTTCCTCTCGAAAATTTCGATGATACCTTATTCTTTGACTCAAACAGTGAAGAAAAAATGGAGCCCTCGGACAAACTAGACGATGATGAAGCTCCTACACAGGAAGAAGCGAGCAAGGTGAGTTACTTACCTTTCCAAATTTTTAATGATTCTCTATCTTATGATGTGGAAAGTTAAGAAGTTTCAGATGTTTTAACCCCTTCATGTTATGATGAAGATAATGGCTTTGTTGGAAATTTTGATGAATTCATACATGTCGGGAAACGTAGTTGGGATATGATTGGATATGATGTTGATCCCATGTACGACAATGATGGTCCTTTCCAAAATTTGCCTTCGCATTTATCACATGAAGTTACTACTGATTTTGACATTTGGCAACAAGAACCTGACTCTATTAAGACACCCAAGGATGAATTGATGCTACGCTCTCCGATTAATTTTCGGTCATACCTTGAGGACTTTGATGACTATCCATTTGAGCACTTAGATATATCCTATGAAGAATGTTATCACCCAACGTTGTGCTTAGATATTGATAAAAATGAGGAAGTTACTTCCTTGAAGCAAGATGTTTGCGATAAGATTTTATACCCCCCTTTGATCAGTTTACCTTGCTATGTCACTAAAGGTCTGGTTTGGAAACATGTCCCTTATCCCAAGTCTCCTATAAGGCAAAACCTCTTTCTAGATTTTAGTGGAAAATTGAGTGCCTCAAGAGGAAGCCTATTATCACAGTTTCCCAACCTCCCCTTTAAGAATGGTCAGCCATCCTTTTAGTTTTTTCTAATCCCTCCACAGGCCTCAAGTTGTGAAGACGTCCAAGGTAGCCAGCCTTCAGATTCCTCGAGTCAGTCTCCTGAGCCTTAGACTTTTCACAATCCATTCCTGAGATGGATTGAGCACTCTCCTGAGAGTATGCATTGGGATCACGTTTTACCTCCCACCCACCTCCATGATCTAGACTTTGATATTTCCGATGATATGATATATATTCTAACTCATGACATTTTTGTGTTTGATTTATCACTATTTTGGTTTATGATGAAGCACAAAGGCAGGTATTTTGGGACATTGTTGGAGTGGCTACACTGGTCGTTTGACTACATCGAAGATTCAGCCAACATGTAAGTAAAGGTAAGTACTTTGCTTTACATTCACATATTGATTGTTTTACTTTAGTATATATACATCTATATGTATGTTGGGGTGGCATTACCACCCCAATTTTGTTACTGATACTTCTATCGAGATTAAGCAGGTCTACAGGTTATGCTAGAGATTTTGAGGTTCTCATGCGCTCTACGGTGAGAACATGTCTCCAAGTTGAAGCTAGATGTTATCCCCAATTTCTGTGGATAACTAGCAAATCATGGCTCGAGGCCCACAGGTCCTAGACATGGAGTACCGAAAGCAGGATTGACCTGAGCATGGCCCTGGAGGGCCCATCCTTTTATTCTTTCATCAGATTTGTCTTGTCAGCAGCAACAACATCCATCACCATCGGCTTGGTCCTGTATCAGAAGAGGTTCTTTCTCCATGAGGTAATTGGTCCAGGTATCACGGTATGTGTCACTTTTTATCATTGAAACCTTTAAATATGTGCATCTGATTCCTTTTATCTCTAACAACTACTTGGATCTTACATTGGCTCACTTGACCATGATTGGGGGAATTGACAGGGTGCCCTAGCAAGCCTGTGCCCATAGGTTTTGGTTTGCCACTGGGGAATTTTTGAAGAGCCATCGTCCACTCCCATCATAGCACCATTGTTTCATCTTGTCTCCCACTCATTTATCCCATTCCCCTTGTCCGAGCATTGGGTTGACCTATTTGTAGGATTGCACCTTATCTCGTGGAAAGAAGGAGCTAAAGGCCCAGAAGGTAAAATTAGTTGGTAAAAGACAAAAGCCTAAAATGAAACCTCGAGATGCTTCACCCAAGGATCCCTGAGAAGGCAATAAAAATCCTCTCAGCAAGAAACAAGAGGGACCCGAAAAATAACAAACAAGATCTAGTCAAAGGATAGGGGCTCTCATCACGAGCCAACCTATTAGGTTCATGGGTACCTAGCAGTATGACATTGCCACCATCTGGTTACCACGCCAGGGCAGTGACCTTTGGTTGCATTTCCAAGGGAAAGGGGGTCTCATCACGAGTCAACCTTCTCATCTCTATGAAAGTACTTGTGGGTAACACTGTTAGCTCCGGTCACCATGCCAAGGCATTGTCCTCTGGTTAGCCCTTGAATAAAAAGAAAAAGAAAATAAAAGAATAAAGAAAGAAAAGGAACAAAGGCAAAAATGGGCTTGGAAAAAATGCATCCATGACAGGTACAACTCACCTTCTACAAAGGCATCCAAAGATAATATTATGCATCCTTGACCCTCACTACACCCACATGTCTAGACATCCCCTAGCCACATCACCTCACTTACATGGCTCGGATGAAATCTTCCTGGAAACTTTCCTTTGCTTCTGGATACTAGCCCAATAGGACATCTTGTCTTTTTCTCGAATCTTATATTGTAGGTTTTTGTAATGTCTTTGAGCTATTGACTGATGTATCAGGGTTTTTATGCATATGTTTAATAATATTGATGATGAGATGTGATTAACATTTCTATGATCCCAGTGACTGATGAGCCCATGGAGGGCATATCTTTTGATGTGCAGGACCATGCCCGACAGACAGGTACCTTTTGGACCGGTACACATGGGGAGATGACCATTTCAGACCTCCATGGGGTTGAAGAGCCCACCAGATGGATGTTGAAACCCCATCAAGGGGTAGAGACAGGATGGAGATGGATCAGAGCTTTTGCACCGAAGAGGAAGAGGGCGTTCCATCAGAGGCACTCCGACAGGACTAGACCTAGGGGGAATGACCCCTTTTCAGTGAAACGCTAGCCTTGGAAGGCTTAGGACGTCCCTATCTTTACCATGATGTCATCCAGCTTCATGGGCACTCTTGGAGGCAGACTGGGCAGTAGTGGCACGTGTGGCATGTTGGAGAGGCCCCTGGGGGGCTAAAGTTTTGCTTCTAGATGTCTCATTTGCCCTAGAAGGGGCTAGCGCCTCCCTGGAAGGGGATTTTACTCTCTTTGCAGCTCAATTAGGGTTTTAATTTGACAATTTAATGTAAAAACAATATTATTTTCACATTATGGCCATGTCGACCTTTTTATGACCTAAAAAGTAAAATTAGGTCATTCATACACTATATATTGAGGGTTTTGACTCTCATTTTATCATCATCTATCATTCACTGATTAGTGAGGTCTGAGTTTTGCACCCTATTGGGGTTATTGGCTTAACTAAGTGATGCACACTTGTTGAAGGAAGACTTTTTGGCATACTTTTGGCATTTCTCTTGAAGGAAGGTTTACAACTAGGGTTTGCATGTTATTTTATGGTAATATGTAAGTGTTTTTTTCTGCAAAAATTCTTGATTGAATGGTTGTAGTCTTATATTCTTGCATATGTTTATAATTTGTTGATCAAAAACCCTAGGTGACAAGCACACAAGTAGGTCCTGCTCTCAAGTCCCATGATTGAGAAATATTTAGCCATTGAAGAAGGAAGAGAGGGCCTAGCCATAGCTACACTCTCATTTCTTCTTCTCCCTGAGCTAGCCGTACTATCCAGAAGCCAAAGAGAGTGAGACATCCTTGGCCTAGTTCTTCTACACCAAGGTCGTACCATTCTAGGGTTTGCTGAAAAGGCCTTGCTATAACAACACCTTGCCTCTTCAAACCCTCATGCTTTGGTTGTCTTTGCTTTATCCTTAGCTAGCATTTTTTCTCATTTGATCTAAAGGAGGAGAGAGCACGGGGCCTTTCTTTAGCAACACTGGAGTGAGCCTCTCTCCCCTAGGGTTTTGTTTCTAAAGCCCTGCCATTGCAGCACTTCAGAACCCTTCCCTCTATTCTTTAGTCACCCTCCTTCAACTCTTGCATCCATCACTTATTGACTCCATTAAACCCAAGGCACTAATCTCCAGCCTCAATCTTTGAAGTGAAATTGATCAAACAACTCTCAAAAACTCTTTGAATCTCAAACCCTAACTACACTAACCCTATCCTAGATTAACCTACTAACCCTAAGTTGTTGACATCATCTTTGGTTATTTCATCTTTGATGCAATAACGTCTTGTTTTAGGAGCAATTGAATGGTGGTTTAGGCATTAATTGAATAAAGTGTTGATTGGTTACCTTGAATGCCACATTGTTCCAATATTTATTGGTGAAGTGTTATATCTTTTCATTGCTATTGATAAACATTGAATTCATCAACATTTATTGCTACATTTCTCATATATATTTATCAGATAGTCTTATGAAGTACTAACCCATTGAAATATAGCTTGCATATATTATTTTGTTGTTCTTTGTTCCAGTCAGGTGTTCTTCATTGGGGATTTACTTTATTATTGGTTGTTTAGCCGAGACTATCTATTTTGGTGGTGACTTGTGAAGGGGGAAATCTTATCTTTGTCCTTTTAGCCTTTGCCTCTTCAAAACCACAGGTCACCAGGGATGTCTCCCCTGGGCCTAACCTCCCTAAAGAGAAAGAACCTCCCCATCGTGGTGACATTGGGTTGGATAGGTTCTTGTTACGCCAGTTTGGCCTTCCATCTTATAGCCTATTCTCCTAGCTACAAACTGTGCAATAACAGAGAACATAAGGAATTACACACCTCCCTCATACTGTGCAATGACATAAACAACATTAATTTAACACAATCCAAAGGTAAATTCATGAACACTTATCTTTCTAAAAGTTGTCCACTATATTGCTGCAAAAGAAGGACATCCATCCAACCATAGACTCTTCATTGCACCAATTCTCTCTGCAATAGAGGCCACCCCCAAGTTGAGACCATGAATCCAAAAGCATGAATTTTTTGTATGGTTGGTTGTAAATCTCTTCTCACAACTCAATTCCCAAGTTCATAGTTAATTTTTTACCTACTACAGTCCCAATCCATAACCCTCTTTCCCCATTAGCCTACACAACCCAAAGAATTCAATCCCCTTCACCCCTTAGTAGTCCATTAGGCTATCCCACTTCTCTCCAAGACTCTAGCATAGGCTGGTCAAGAATCTCACTATTGGGATTCAATCAATTATCAACTGTTGTTAAATTTACTCAGTAACATTCCTTACTATCATTCAATACTCAATAATTTGTCATTCCATACTATCACAATTCTCTCGTCAATCATGCTTGTAGTTTTCCATAACTTCATTATAGTAGATATATGGTTGTTCTAGATGAAGTTGTAGCTCTCCTAAATTTCCCCAACATAATGGTAATTCAAGTTCTCCTAAATTTCTTAACTGAATGGAAATTCAAACTCTTCCAACAATTGATAATTTGTAATCTTCCATTGAATGGTAATTTGAACAGACTAGTGATTTGAGTTGAAATGGTAGTTTGAATATAATGGTCACTCTAACCTGTCTGGTAATTTGTACTTCCCAATAATTCAAACTCTTGTTTAATACTTTATGCTAAAAGGCCATTTTGGCCTCTTGTAATTTTCTTCTTGCGAAGCGTAGTCGACACCTCTCTCTCTAGAGATAAGCTACCACCATTCTAGCTAGTTTTTATTGCTTTGCATTTCATAGTCTTTTCATATTTCATTTATTAATAGCATTTGGTTATCACTGTGTTATTGTGCTCTCTGCAATATTTATATATGTGTGTTTCCATTCATGTTCTTACCATTCATTCCATTCTCTATACAATCATGATCATTTCTTTCCCTTTATGTGGAGTCATAGCACCCCGTTATTTTGTCCTTCTCCTTGTGCAAACTTTGGTGTATTTTTATTATTATCATTCAATGTAAAATTTTATATATTACATCGTTCTTTTAGCCATTCATCATATACATACACATAATTGACCTAGGAATCAAAACGAGGGTATTATAATTCTTGTTTTGAGTAACACCCATCTAGGATGTTAGGCAATTAATCACTCATTAAATACATATGCATTAGCAACTTTGATTTAACATAATTTCATTGATTTTCATTTCCGCAACTCTTTTACATTTACTCAATGATAATTGTAAATAACATGATGAATTAAGTAATATGTTAACTCTAAGATTTAAAACTTAAAACAGAAATACAACAAAATACCAATGAAAATACCTCCTCCATGGTATGTTGAAGCTCATCAATTGCAATGTATCTTTGCTGGTAGTAGGAAGATGCTTCCAACCATTCGTTTCCCACTTGCCCAGAGTGGAACAACGGAATCCTCCCAACCAACTAGGAGCCTAGCCGACTTCCTAGATCCAATGAACCTTTCGGTTTCTTGGCCCTCCGTGCCCGTGACTCCAAGAACAACAAAGCACAAATGCTCCAAGAAAATCATCATAAGAAATATGTCTTCCAAAGATTTCACAACCTCTCATCATGCTCAAATCTCCCTCCTCTCTTCCTCACTACTTCTCCCTATTTATCAAGTTTTCATACACCCTTCCCCAAGTCTCCTCAACCACCCTCGTTATTATCCATCAACCTCCCTTAT
This sequence comes from Picea mariana, assembly GCA_032191745.1. Taxonomy (NCBI): domain Eukaryota; kingdom Viridiplantae; phylum Streptophyta; class Pinopsida; order Pinales; family Pinaceae; genus Picea; species Picea mariana. Next base: position 10,048 of record JASDQU010414986.1, read on the forward strand.
ATAGATTTTTAGGAAAAGATTAAAATAAAACTAAAATGCAAATGACTTGCATTAAACAACAATAAATGAAATGCAAAGTCTTTCTTCTCATGCTAGCTAATAAATGCAATTTGACAATTTTCCCCAAAATGTACATGAAAACCCACCGTGCTCATTTAATTCATCATACCAACCATCAATCAAAGTCAAGAAGGTATTTAATGCTTCTAGATATTTTGTATGCAATATAATTTACATAATCAATAAACATTCAATTAAATAGTTAATAATCTACTTAAATAATTAATAGATTAATTAATTGT
>JASDQU010414989.1:0-10362 GCA_032191745.1 Picea mariana
AATTTAAATTGTTGGGTTGGTTGATTTGTTGATCATATAGGTTAGTATATTTCACAACAAAGAAAACTAAAATAGTTTAATTAAATACCAATAAAGGAATAAATGGATTCTAAAATCTCCACTAAATAGGAAAGAAGTCTTTTTTAATCAATTCGAAATGAATTATTGTTGTGCCCATAATTCAAGGAGACAAAATCTCATAGTTCTCCTACTGAATACACACCAAAATCTCCCTAGTATTAGGGTAGTAATCCTAGACAAAAGAGGGTTTAGACTATGATGGTTTCCCTATATCTAGATTTGAACAAATTGATTCATCACTAGCCTAAGGAGTGGTAAATATTGCATACCTTTCTATGTAGGTTGTCCTTTGCATATCCTAGTTGTTTCTGATCTGAATCTCGAGCTCCAAGTCCCACAACCTTCTTCCTACACAAAAAAAACAAGAAATACATATCTACCTCTCTACTTGGGATTATAATCGTAGATGCAACTTAATTTTAATCATATCTATAATGGAATGAATTAGATTTAAACATTCATGAACTGAACACAAATGGTATGGAGGAAAACCATTGATCTATTAATTAAAACATAGAGATAACATAAAATGTCATACCTTTATGAATATGCATCCTAGACTCCTTGCTCATTGATTCTCCCCTCAACTTCATGTTCAAGATAGGATCAATCACTTCTGGCATTGATGTTATGGTTGTGATGTATAGGAAAATCACCTCTGCAAATGGATAGCATATCAATACTTTTGGATTCCCCCCTTCTTTCCCAATACTTTACTTTTTTATATAGCTCTTTTGAGGAGGCTTGGGAGAGCCTCTATATCTTCTAGAGAACATTAGAGACTCAAATGTTGTGAGTTCCTAGATCTTTGACACAAATATACAACTCATCCCTCATCTCTCTTCCCATAACTCTCGAAATCTATAAGTGTTAGGGGTCATCACTTGTTGAACACTGCTATCATTCTAGGGTCATCACTTCTTGTCCCCTATGTGTCCAACGATGACCTCTTAAAAGGGATCAAATCTTAGGAAAAATGTGCATTTTGGATTATCTCTTATTATGTATTCCCTTTTGGCCTATAGGGTGGAAATTAAGGGTATAGCACATGCCCCATAATGTATGAGGTCAAGGAAGGAATGGATGGTCGAAATACATTACAATAAAATAACATCCATGTGAGTAAGCATGAGGAGAGAGTAAAGGAGGTTCAAAAGACAAAAAAATTCTAGAATCAAACACCAAGTATGAGAGTATAAATAGACCGTCCCCTAAGTAGACATACTCACACATTGAAGAGCATGGCTGGAAAACAATACACTGAAATGCTAGACCATGACGATGAAAGAATACACAGAGGATCCATGTCATCAATAGGACTGTAGTCGCGATACAACACAATGTGGAACTATGTAATGAACTCAATCCTAGCAACCGTCAAATATAATGTGGATCTATGAAACAGAATATAGATATCACGAATACAATCAGCGATGAGGAGAGTGTCTCCAAAGTATTTAATGTACTCGTAGACAAGTGATATAATCCATCATAACTTGGAAGGGAATTCTATAAAGGAATGATGTCCCCCCAAGCCCAAGGTATTCATCCCAAACCCCCATGGTACAAATCTACATCATGCAAATAGATGAGTTGATATTGAGCATGGTAGAMATTATTTGATTACCGATCATTGATGTATATCRTTAACATACMTKAGGRGACCCACCGATGAGGAATATTGACCCCAATGTACSAAGTACAATCTAGCAAGAGTGAATAGATGATCTAGTGTCGAACACTTGTAGAATGAATCAATCATGGGCCAATGATTTAAACCCATCATCGATCATGAGGAGGCCTTCCATTGAGGACTGTGAATTTCAAGGTACTATCTCATTTCTAGATCCCTTTTCTATATAATGTGCTAAAGTTGATAGAAAGAGTTACGATGAAGGAGAGCCTTGATGTATCCCCCATCAATGATATGAAACATAGATAGAGAGATGATGTGAAGAGAGAGTATCACAAAGTACAACAAACATAAGGAGGACCAACTCAGAAAGTCAACAAAATATTAGATGGTCGACTTAGGATAAATCTTCCCTTGAACATATAGCATGACACAATGGTGACTTGGCAGTGAGACACAAGAGTTGGAAAAATACAGTGCAACAACATAGGAGGAATTAAGGGAATCTTCATAGTGATTGGAAGGATAAACAGTCAGAGGAGTATCTCTGACTCATATTATTAGGACAACTCCTAGGAAAGATAAAATCCAACTATATGATGAGGACTCAAACAATTTCCATGTTCAAGGGTGACTCCACTAATGTTTCCATTTTGAGAATAAACCAATGGTGAAAACCCCTAAGTTATTTTTTTATGTTTTTGTATTTTTTGTCTCCTTCATGGTTTAATGAGAACAAATAGGAATAAAATTATGGCCAATGTCCTTCATGGTTTTTATGGTAAATGTCCTTCATGTTTTAGTAAGCACAAAAGAATGATGAAAGTATGCTCGATATGTTCCTTTTTCGTGTCCGTTTACGAGTTCATAAATTAGATAAAATTGTACCTCGTAGGAGAGAAGGAGTGGATTAACAACATGCTCCTATGTTCCAAGCACATGTAACGACCTATGAAAAATGAACACAAATGGTACAGGAATGTGAGATCCACTCTTAGAAATTATTCTGTCCCTTGGTAGGTGGATGTAAAATGGAGGCCAAATAATGCAAGAGGCAGATAGTCAAGGATGCAACATTATCGGTAAGAGGGATATGGGAAAATAAAAACACAATGGTGGGAGGGATGACACAATAAGATAATGCATAGGATACTATTAAAAATAATAATAATAATTCAAAAACCCCCAAGTTATTCGAGCATAATATAGATGAAGAGATCACAATGAGGCTCAATCATCAAGAGATGGTGGGGTTAAAGGACGACTCCCGATCCTAGAGGAAAATGAAACATGGGCACCAAATGACAATTTGGGTGCTAAGTGAGGTGCACATGGAGGGTAGGAACTTACCAAACCAATTATGATGTTCAAAAGGAGTGGCTAATGTCACAATTGTTTGGGATCAAACCTTAAGTCATAGTACCGATAGAATGGATGATTGATAATGCAAGGTGGGAAATGTAGGGAAAACCTATCCCTATATGTTAGTTTGGGAACACATACCTCAAGTTTGGTGGAAGTCCCCATCTTCTTAAAAAAGATCATGTAATCCTATCAACACATGTAAACTAGATTTCAGAGCTCAAAATGCATAGTGAAATCTCAAAAAATAAAACATTTTTGTATTTTCTTGATATGATATACGGAAAAAAAAAATACTTAGACCACACACCTATGTACAAGGAACTACACATTATAATGGTTCAGGAGAAGTAGATCCCATTATTAGGATTTGACCAACGATATTTTTTATAATTGATCAACACATCAGCCATTGTTAGAATCATATGGCTCACCATGTCGAGGCCATGCTACATAGGAATGAATCTTTGTGGCTGTAGATACTCATCACTAGTGATTTCATGAGCTTGGATAGTTATGGGACCCATAAATTCATGAAGGAAGTATGAAACATGAATCTTTGATGTAATGGGAAGTAGAAAATTCAGTGGAAAGTTACAAAAAATAAATCATAGCTAGGGGGGATATTAGATGCCCCAACAAACTCCCCTAGTCTTGGGTCAAAATGCATCATGTTAACTTTCATTGGTTCTGGAATAGGGAGAATGGATGATTGATGATGCTCATCTTCCTTGGGATTATCTATGGAAGCCATGATTTCCAGGATAGCCTCTTTTGAAGGAAACTCAAAATATAGGGTGTAGTGTGAACTTGGAGAGTCAACAACTGATCTGGGTGGAGTAGATATATCACACTCTATATGAGGATTGAGTTGTTTACCAATATCAATGGACACTGATGAGATTCTGAGCTTGACAATATCAACTTTGACGTGCAGCAGGGAAGCTCCATATGACTCAACATCCTGAGGATGAGATACCACCCAAGGATTGATAGATCTGAGGGATCCACTTGTAAATGATGAAATTGTGTTGATAGGAGAGATGTGTGTAGTGGGATATGGTAGGGGAAGGGGAACATTTTCCATTAATGAATCATCTTTGAGAATCCCCTCACATAGGCTCATATAAGACTGTGTGGTATCACTAACAAAGGCTACATTAGACCCTGCATTGGATCCAAGGTCTAGGGTAAAAAACACAAGTCAATATATCGTCACTATTTTCCCTTGGTGAGGGAAATATAGGAACCTAAATAATGAAAAGAAAACCACAGTCATCTCATAGAATCAAGTGCATTCAAGTAAGAAATTGTACTTAGGAGGTGCGTCAATAACCTCCACATTAACAAAGAAAATATTACCACCTAGCCCAATGGTTAAGGTGGTGATTATTCCATGAGGTTCAAACATGTTTCCATCAAACACTTTTAATATCCCTGTAGAAATATTAAGCTTAGGAGAGCCAAGCTCCTTCCAAAAAGAAATAGAAATGAAGCAAGTTGAGACTACTTCATCCATCACTGTCTGGTAGATGTTTTTCCCCAATGACTGCATAATGATACGGAAAGAAACATTATGGTATAGCCTATGAGAAACTTGAGAGAAATGAAAGGTCATAAAACTTGACTCTGAGGAACAAATACCTTCTATGGAAAACAACAAGGCTTTCTTCTACACTCAGAATATTTGGAGGACCTCAAGCACATACATGGCACATGGTTCCTCGGCCAAGTCTTCCACAGTACTTTATATGTGGGAAGTTTGTCTGTTTGGATTATGTGTCATGCATCAAAGAATTCCCTTCAGAGGAAAAAGAGGTGCTTCAAAGGATGAATTCTCAATCTGAAGAGGGCCACCAGGTTGGGAAGAAGATGTTGCTTCTGGTGCAATATGGGAAGTCTCATAAATGTCATAGATTTTGGCCCCACTTTGAAAATTAGCCATTTGGTAGGCATGAAAGTAAAAACATTCAAGGAATACCCCTAATGATGAGAGGTGCCTTGCATGACCCCTTGCAGAGGGGAAATATTTGTTGCAACCATGTTTTGAGGTTGAGGAGGGACAGGATGGGTTAAGACAACAAGCTCTTGAGGCACTCGATGTTGTGCCAAAAATCTATGGACCTCATCCTTCCGAGAAAAATGATGACTAGGATGGTCCTCCCCACAAATCGTGTAGGGAAACCAAATTTTATTCTTCTCTTTAGTACCCCCCTCCTGGGTGTTTTTTGTGGAGGTAGTCACTTTCTTAGTATTGATATGATTTTTGTTCATTTTTTTCTTTCATCCAAGAGGATTAGGATTCTTCAGTTGCATGGACTGCATATAATTCATTTTGGAAGTCTGATAAGGGACTACAAAAGTTTGAACACTAGTATCGAAAGTTGACGGGTATGACTTAATGGAATTTTGATTGATCTAACTATTTTACAGAGGCATGTGCAACAAAACTAGCCACACCATCAACATGGGGTCTTTTGTTTTGGTTCCTTGGATCATTCAATGACCAAGGAGAATTTGTGATGATATCATAAATTGTACCCAACTATGAATAGATCAAGTCCAAGTGTTAGGCATGCAAAGCACCTTGCTCCTCAGTGGACTCCATAACCATAGCTACATATCTGGAAATGGGTGGTAGGATGGACTTGGTGAACCACTCCATAAGAAGTTTTTCTGGAATTCGAGTCTTAATGATCCTACCTCTTCATCGCCACTCATGTATATGATCAGAAATGTGAGTGGAACTTGATGCAACAAATTCAAGAGTTTGATTCCTATCTCTTACTAAATGGGCAATTGGTAATGAGTTAAGAACTCCATTGCGAGGTTGTTAAATATTTTAAAAGAAATTCCTTCTAATTCAATGTACCATTTGGCGAGAACTCTAGTTGGGGATCTCTAAAGAAGTTGCAGCCTCCATAAGTTTTATGTCATGATGTGTGTAGAGGTGTCTTCTCCTAGCTTACCATCAAAATTTGGGATATGTAATCGCAACTTTGAAGGTATTTCTGACCATTATGGGTCGTGGGACATAGGGTTATTTGTCAACCATGAAAAATAAGGTAAGTCTAATTGTTGAAGGAAAATCTCCCTACGGATAGGTAGATCTCCTCTTGAGAGCTAGACTCTTAACTCTTAAGACAGAAGATGCTTATTGTGGTCACTGACTTTCTTTTAGATCTAGATAAACTAATGTGTGAGGAGGAAGGAGAAAAGAAGTACCTTTTACCGATGTTTTTGACTACACGGTCCAAGTTGAGCTCCAATCTTTCGCTCCTTGATAAGCCCTGTAGACAAACAAAAGTACAACCATTTCCTACTCTACTGATATTAGCTCGAAATACGCTTATCTATTAGAGACAAATCCATGTGAGATCAAACACATATTTGAAAGAAACAGGCCAAGCATATTATATTAAAGAAAACAACAACGAAGGATACTTACAACCATAGATGTGAGTGTAGCAGCTTCAACAAGTTTCCCTTGTCCAAACCCTTGCTTAAATAGTCCACACACAAAATACTGATGCTCCAAATGAAATACCACTCATTAGATCATAAGTTTGGTATAATTCTCAATCTCCATTCTGCCTCCCCCATGGAAACCCCGCATTATATAGGATTGGGAGTTTTAACCACCATGGAGAAGATCTCTCATCAAATCCACTAAGAAAGGGATCTCTATGATATTTGGGGAGAAAATATCTCTTAAGGATTTTGGGGAGGAAATATCTCTCAAATATTTTAAGGAGGAAATATTTCAACCATCCATGAGATCCTCCACCTTCCCTAAAAAATAGGAAACCAAATGTGAGGTGGATCCTCACACTTAATTACTTTCCTTTTCATGAATATTAATAATAATTCATGTGCACTTGATTTTCTCATTTAATCAATTTATTTTCCATGAATATTAATAATAATTCATGTGTACTTAGTATTTCTTTGCCTTCATGTAATATATCCCTCCTCCACATTGACTAGGGATTGTGACCTAGGTTATTCCATGATGTCAAGGTGTATGCGATACTTATACAACACTTTAGGACACTTAGGGCGAGGTACCTAGGTGTGGAAATTTCATGTCTAACAAAATGCCCCCTAAAGTGTGAGTTCAGAAGAGAGAATGATGGCCGAAACACTTTACAAATATTCAAAGCAAGGGTGTAGACTTGGAGAACTTGGTAGAAGCTGCACACAAACATCCAACAAATATTATGACATGTTTCAAACCCAAGGCAGGCATACCTATGCTTGGGGGATCAAGACTTGCAAGATATGGCCGCCATAAAATACACTGCGGATCCATAATTATATTGATAAAAAGGCATAGCCACTGAAAATACACTATGGATCTATACTCTCATGAATTGAACTATTCGTAGCCATGAAGAATACATAGTGGATCTACAATATGACAAGACATAGCCACGACCAATACAAAGTGGATCTATGTAACAATATTTGTGTCATTGTTCAAAAGAAACTTCGTCACAACCTGGGAAAAGTACATATCAGAGTGATCACTCAACCTAGGGTCTTCTTACTGATCCCGATGTAGTATGGATCTAACCATGTGAATAGATGTCCTGATGTCGAACATGGTAGAAACCACTTTATTACTAGTCAATGATGTAAACAATTAACAAGCGTGAGGGAAATCACCATTGCTGTCAATGATTCCCAAGGTACCCAAGTACATTCCAACGAATGTGAATGGATGAGCTGAAGTCGAGCATCTGTTGAATCATCTGATCAAAGGTCAATGATGTAAAGCCACTGTCGAATGTGAGGAGGCCTTCCATTGAGGCATGCAAGTCCCAAAGTACTAATTGGTTTCTAAGTCTAGTTCCTGGATAATGTGTGGAAGTCGACAGGAATAGATTCGTCGAAGGAGGGCCTTGATGTATCCCCCATCAACGACACGAAACAAACACAGAGATATAATTTGGTAGATCAAATGAACATGGACTAACATAGGTATTGAAACAAGACATTTATGATGGCTGACTGTCGAGGCGGATACTTCCCTTGAACACTGAGGCACAATAGCAGAAACATGACATGGACCAAAACTTGATGATGCAGTGGATGTTGTGACTTACGTCAGGTGACTCAAAGGAATATAGGAAACTCAAAGGATTGGCTCAATGCAGAGGTTCAATGGATTAAAACACGTGAAAAGACAAGGTGCCATGTTCAAGGGTGACTCTAAGAGTTACTGGTAATGTTCTCAAAAACTTCTTGGCTTGCTTCTTTCAATTTTTCCCCCATACAGTTAGATGAGTACCTCTTTTTGATTTAATGAGCTCGAGGAGGCTAACACATGCTCGATATAACTCACCTTTGGTAATTTCCTCTTCCTTTGTTTAATGAACTGGAGGAAGTAAGGGTTCAGTCCCATATGGGCCCTTCAATGTATGATGGTTTAACGAGTCTAGAGAAGGTAAAGTCAAAGGTTTTTCATGATTATAGAGTCTAGAAAAACACTTAAAAGAGAACTCTCTCAGTTCTTTCTTCGTAATGTTAGTCTCGCGAGGCCGAAAAAGAGATAAATTATCACTCGAAAGACGCCCTTTCAAACCTTTTAATGAGTGGGAAAGGAAGTAATATCCTTCGACAATATTTTCATGTTTAGAGAGTCTGAAAAGATCTTAAAGGAGTCTCCAGGGGGTTCCTTTTTCGTGTATCCATACAGGTCCAAAAAAGAGATAAAATTTTACCTGGATGCATTCTCATGTATTTACGAGCACGAGAAAGAACAAATACTAAGCTCGGTAAGCCCCCATCTTGAAAGCTAGTGCCATAACTCTAGAATGATCATCAAGGGCTGGTGACATGCCCTCCAAGCTTCAATTCATTCACCGACTTTGAGGTTGTGACTAGTTTCTCTAGTAGATGAGAAAAAGGAGACGGGTGGATGAAAAGAAGATTCAAGAGAGGTGATTGTTTCATTTTTTAATGAGCTTGACACAGGAAAATAACTATGCTCAGGGCCTCTGTTTCATTTTTTAACGAGCTTGCCACAGAGAAGAGAAACTGTGCTCGTGACCTCTGTTTCATTTTTTAACGAGTTTTCCACAGAGAAGAGAAAATATGCTCGTAGCTTCTTCTTGATCATGGATTCCAAGAGGATAATTCTCTGGAAGGACACCATGTCAAGGGACAAAACTTGGTCATGGATTCCAAGAGGTCTTCACTAGATGGAAGATAATCACTCTGGAAGGAATAGATGTCGAGGGCCACAATAGAGGTAAGGAGATCAGGCTCCAATAGCCCTACTGAAGAGATCACCATGTCAACTACCGGATCTAAATCATCAGAAGTTGAAGTCATTGGAGAAAATGCCACATAATTGACATGTGGCGAGGGTGATATTGTCTACATATAAGAACCATTTAGTGAGGCAATCCCCTCAGGAACGATCAATGAAAGTTGATTAATAGTCACAATTCTTCCATCATGAGGGAAAGATATCACACAGAAAAGAGTGAACACAATAGCTTTCATGGAATAGACATAATCCTGCCCAAGGAGTAAAGTGAAATCCAAGGGGTCTCGGACTACCATGACATCAATAAAGAAAGTTTTCCCTCCCAAAGTTACGGGAAACTGAGGGAGGGTCCCTAAAGGTTGACTAGTTCTTCTGTTAAAAGCTAACAAATTCTGTGTAACCGGTGCAAGCTGCGGACAACCCAAAGCGTACCAATCAACAGAAGACAAAATACTAATGAATGCACCTTCATCTATTAGCATTTGAGGAACGTCCCGACCACAAACCTGTATTGTAATTTGGAAAGGAATGTGAGAGGGAAGAAGAGGTCTAGTTAGTACACCCCAATCAAAAAGGATGGTCTCATTACTTGGAGGGGGTTTCATGGGAGAAGGAGGAATGCCCCCCGGCATGGTAGATTCTATATCAACGAGAAAAACATGGGCAGTATCGGGTTTAATCTCTAGAGGGAGAGTAGGATTGATCGATGATTGGATCGGATCGACTGCATAGGCACTCTTCAAAGGAAGAGTAGGATTGACAGGTGATGGAATTGGATCAACCACTTTGGCACTCTTCGGATGAAGGGTGGGACTGACCGAGGAAGGGACTGGATCAGCCACTTTGGCACTCTTCGGATGAAAGGTGGGACTGATCGAGGAAGGGACTAGATTATCTACTTTGGCACTCATCAAAGGAGGAGTGGGATCAACTAATGACAGAACTGTATCGACCACTTTGGTTTCATTCTCCAAGGGGAGAATGGGGTCTACGGGTGGAAACAGATCGA
>JASDQU010414990.1:0-10349 GCA_032191745.1 Picea mariana
ATCTTTGTGGTGGTTGACAGGTTTTCTAAAATGGCACATTTTATCCCATGCCAGAAGACCAGCGATGCGACTCATATCACAAATTTGTTTTTCAAGGAGATCGTTAGACTTCATGGTTTACCCAGAAGCATAGTATCGGACAGGGATATGAAATTCATTGGAAATTTATGGAGGACACTCTGGAAGAATATGGGGACTAACTTGATGTTTAGTTCTGCCTATCATCCTCAGACAGATGGGCAAACAGAGGTGGTAAATAGAAGTCTGGGAGACTTACTCAGAATCTTGGTGACAGAGCACCACAACAGTTGGGACAATGTGTTTCCATAGGCAGAGTTTGCGTACAACGACTCAGTGAATAGAAGCACAGGAAAAAGTCCATTTAAGATTGTATACGGTAGGAAACCAAGAGGAGTATCTGAACTGAGGGATTCAGAGCAGATAATGACTAAGAGCACAAGCGCTGAAGAATTCACAGAGGTGATGGAAGAACTTCACAGCAGGGTGAAGGAGCGATTGCTGGAATCAAACCAGGAATATAAGCACAAAGCGGATCAGCATCGGAGACAACTTCAGTTCAAAGTTGGTGATCTAGTTCTGGCACATCTGAGGAAGGAAAGTTTCTCGAGGGGAACATATAATAAGCTAAAAATGAATAAAATTGGGCCATGCAGAGTCCTAAAGAAATTGGGAGAAAACGCTTATGAAATTGAGTTGCCAGATGAGATCGGAATATTCGACATTCAATGTCTCAGACTTATATCCATATAAGGCTGAGGAAGCAGGAGCTGGAAGTGATGAACAGCCAGAGGTCCAGTGGCAGAAGCATATTCCGATTGCAGAGAAGCCACAGATGGAGTGTATACTTGACAAGAGAATGAGCAAGAAGACAAGGCAGAAGCAATACTTCGAGTATCTGGTTAAATGGTAGAACCACCCAGTGGAAGATGCCAGCTAGGAAATCTAAGCAGTGATACAAAAGCATGGATAGACCATGCAGGAGCTCATGTACAGGAGCCCATGAAAGTTTTCAAGCCGAGGAGTATGATGCAGGAGCATTGCCAACTCATCAAGTGAGCTAGCACATCAAGCGAAGATCAGCTAGATAAACAAACCCAAAATTTTTGAAGTGCTTTGGGATTGTAGCGCAAGTCTTTAATGAAGCCGTTTATGGAGGCGCATCTGTATATTGTATTGGACCTTGAGCCTTAATCTCTCGTCCTTTGGTAGATAGTCGACATTTAATATATTTAATGCTGGTAGATAGGGTTTTAAGTCTAGATTTGATAGTTAGATTCTGAGAGGGAAAACGGATATAGACACCCTCATTGTATCATTGTAACATTATCAAGCATTCAGGAGAAGAGGAGAGCAAGTAGAGAATATTGTATGAAGGATACCCATGTACAGGCATTTGAATTAATAGAAGGAAGCTTTTATTCAAACTCATGGTTTGTGTTGTTTTCTCTGTGTAATGATGTTATGCTCATGAATGTTTTCTTTCTGGTTATGCATTTGCTTTGTATATGCTGTGCATGTGATTTCATGTTTCAAACTAAAGTCTGAAAGGGAGAGAGAGTGAGGTTCAATTGTTTCTCTATCTGAGCCAGGAGATTCCTGCAAGGTGTGCAGTTGAATTCATCCGCAAGGAGTGCGTTGATGAAGGCTCAGTAGTTTAACTTTTTTTCTCATTCACCTAGAAGTGGAAGGGGGTTGTTGAAGCCGTGTGAGGAGTGCGCAGGCTAAAGAAATAGAAGTCTCAGTCGTAAATCTAAGCAAAGGAGACCTAAGACTGCTGCTGTAGGAGTGCGCAGAGTCGGAAGGATTCAATACTTGGGAAGTTGTTGAATGACTGTCGCGAGGAGCGCATGCAAATCTCTCTGAAAGAGTCAGAGTGGGAAATCTTAGGAGGAGAAAGGCCTTTGAAATTATCGAAGACTACACAGGAGATTTCCATGCCAAGAAGTTCCTAAGAAGGAAGGAAAGGAATCAACAGTCAAGATTCGCAGAGAAGATTGATGAAATCCCATCAGCCATCAGATCTCGGGGAGTGGTGCATGGTTTAAGTTGCAGCAAACAGAGGAGGAACCTAGAGGATTCATCAGGATATTATATTCATTGGGGTTTCAATGAACAAGAGAATCGAGACCTCATAAGTCCCAAAATCCCGAGAAGGAATCCTAGCCGTTGATCTCGGTAGGACATGTGTCAGCATTCTGGGAAGTCATCGAGATTTTGGAGGCATCGAGGTTTTACAGGTCGAGGGAACTAAGACCTTTGGAGTCTCGAACTTCGACAGAGAGTCTCAGCCTTTGATCTCGGCAAGACACATGTCAAACATCCGGAGAAGAGTCGGGATTCAGCTCATCGAAGAATCGGAGTTTTTGAAGACCTAGAACTCTCGCATGTTGGAATCGCGATCCGCGATTTCCTGATGGGAGTTTTGAACCTTCCATCGGCGAGGACACGTGGTAGGAGATCCTAACGAGTCAGCATTTGGCGCATCAGAGTTTCCAGAGGCATAGAACTCTCGCATGTAGGAATCACGATTCGCGATTTCCCAATAGGATCAGAGCCATTGATCTCAGCAGGGATACATGGCGAGAGATTCTGGAGAATCGGAGTTCGATATATCTGGGTTTCTGGAGTCATGAAACTCTTGCATAATGAAATAACAATCCATGATTTCCTGACACGGTCAGAGCCGTTCTATCTGAGGGACGCGTGTCCGAGGATCCGAAAGAGTCGGGGTTCATCATTTTGGGGTTCGGCATTTCGGGGTTTCCGCATACAATGGAATTGTTGCACTAGAAATCGTGATTTTTTGATACCTGATAGAGTGACGAGGAAGTGGTGACATGGAGGAGAGAGAGAGAGCTCACACATGCATCAGGTATCGGCATATCGGGATTATCGGTGACGAGAAAATTAGGGTAGGAGAAGTCGTGAAATCCCGAAATGCGACGGTCCCACAATCACAACAGTTCAGTGGAGGACAGGTTTCGAAGGGTCAATCCTTGAAGGGAGATAACGACAAGTGGCATCGGGGATCAGAGGATCGGATATCCTAAGGACGTAAGTCCTACACATTTTATTTTAGCGAAGTCCAAAATTTCGATAGGGAAAAGGACTGTGGTCTTGTGGACTAGCAGGTCACATGCAAAAAGGAGTTAGCCGGAGGAGCTAAGGAGTGGAGAGAGGTACCATCGGATATCATGAATCGGGGAATTGCGAGGCAAGTTGTCTACGGCCTCGTGAGGGATGATTTCCTGATGGGGATATTCCCGACAGAAACAAGGAACTCATGAGAGGATACTCATCAGGGTTCGGGGATTTGTGAGACCTGATCCTGTGAGTTCAGGACTCGTGATCTTGCGAGGTCTGATTTTCCGATAGGGCAAGGGGAGATCATAAAGTGAGTCTTGTGGGTGTTGGAAAGTCCCGAAAGGGATTGAAGAACATTTCAGTTCTTCAGGCCTAGGGAAGATAAGGTCCTGGTGGGAGCGGACGTGCCCTGGGTGGTGCGTTCCACATCATTGTCCTATTTCATCCATCATGTGGGCTGCTTTCCCTCATGGAATTCCAAGCTAGGATTTCTCTTCCAAAACTAGCCACCAACCTATACCTGCAAAACAAATGTATATGCCCTCCAAGGATCTCAAGTCAAAGCATCATGATGAGTAATTCAAGTCAATAAAAGATCCATTAAAGCATGTATACCATGACTACATCATGCAAACATGTGCCTAAGAAGCTAGATGTTTTGTCAAGTTTGTTTGTGGAAGGGTTGGCATGGTACTTCTTTTCAATGGATCAAACCTCATAAGACTAGGAACAACCTTATCTAAGTCATGTGAATGAAATGGAATGGATGGGGGAAGTACTCAATGGGAATGGGGTTCATGATATGCAAGGGTCCATAGTATCTCATTTATGGGTGCCTTTGTGGAGGGTGTGTCGCACCTTCATCCATAATGCATTTTTTCCAAGCCCACCAATTTCCTTTTATCTTTATTTCTTTATATTTTCTTTCAATATAGCATAGGGTTAGTTGGAGGCCACTACCCTGGCAAGGTGACCAGATATCGACAGTGTCACCCACAAGTACTTTCACGGAAATGAGAAGGTTGGCTCGTGATGAGACCCCCTTTCCCTCAGCCCTGCAACTGAGAACCATTACCCTAGTTTGATTTCCAGAAATGGTAATTTCATACTATTAGATACCCATGGACATGATAGGTTGGCTCATGATGAGACCCCCTATCCTCAACTAATCCTTTAAGCATTTTTATTTACTCTTTTCATGGGGTCCTTATTTTCTTGCAGAGAATATTTTCATTGCTTTCTCGGGATCCCCTGGGTGAAGCATATGGAAGGTTCTTTCATTAGGATTTTATCTTTTTCCAGCTAACTCCCCTTTGGGACTTCAACCCCTTCTTCCCATGAAATGAGTAATGGTCCCTTCTAGGGTCAGTCTACCCCAAAAGCCCAAGAGATGATGTCATGAGGGGAAATAATGATGGAAAGTGGTAAGTATGGTCGAGAATGGCATGATTACTCATAAAGGAAGCTCCCAGAAACACCCCATCCTAAGGGTGACCATCTACTTGAGTGCCCCAAGACAACCACCAACATTTAAACAAGGTAAAGGCATAGTTTCCAAAGAAAATGTCTCATAATAAAAAATAACCTTTGATACACAAGCTAGAATGCCTCAAATATTAAAATGATACCCACCATCATACCTGACTTGTACCGCATGGAGCAAGACCCAAGTGACCTGTGGTGGAAATCTAGTGTGGATTATGACCAAGTGCTAGGTCACTGTGGTGGCGATGCGGGTCTCTAGCTGTGCAAAAGGATATTGTTGGTCATGTGGTCTCTCGACACTCCATATCTACAACCTGAGGGCCTCAAGACATAATATCCTTATTTATCCACAAAATGGGGATAACAGGACCTTAAGAGGGTAAGGGATTACTTGCAATTATTTATAAAAAATAAATTGTGCTCTGGTAAAGCATTAAGAGAAGATTTCAAAGATCACCATATTTTTTTTGAGTTAAAAGATTAGGAAGGTTGGTAGTGTGACAAATATTTTGAAATTGAGATCTAATCTGGGTATAGGCTGAACAATCTAACATAAAGTTCTTTTCATCTTCAACCTTCTTAGTGTCACAAAAGTGACATAGTCTTTCATCCCAAGGTGTTTTAGGAATTGACCAACACCCAATTTCACTATGGAGCTCATGAGAATTTGTTCTTATCTTAGCAATGCTTATTTTTTTCTTTACACTTATCAAAACAAATAGATAATTTTGATCTTCTAGATTAGGGTTGATTGCATCCTTATAATACCTTAATTTTCTTTTTTCCTCTAAATCTTTATCATGCCACATTTTCTCCTTGAATTTTGACTTAATGATATTTTTAATATTATCCTTATTCTACAAAATGGTGTCTTCCATGATTCCCCAATGGCTTAGCCAAGACTGGGCATCTTTATTCCATCCTCACTTGAGTCGAAGGTGGTTAGAACTGGATTTTGAAGCAATTTTAGGAAGCCTATTGTATTCCATGTTGTTTAACTTGTTCTTATACATTAGGTATCTAGTCATAGTCATGATCTAAATGGGCGAAAGGCTTGCCTCTAAGAGGAGGATGGGATAGGGTGTATTTCCTTTAATTTTGAGATTATAGGTTTATAAATTATTTTGGATTTTCTCTATCTTTCTCCAAGATTCACAAGATATATTGCATCCCTAGACTTCAAATCCATATAGAATAATAGGTGTAACAAGAGTCTCAAAGAGGATATTCTTCTTATCCCATATCCAAAGATTGACTGATTTACAATTGTTTTCAAGCCCATAATAAGCTTTCCATTCCCAAAAAATTATTTTCTCAATGCTATAATTCTAGTTGAGCTTGTAGTGAATATCGATTCCAATAAAAAATTGTATGAAGTCACTTCCTCCAAGTTGTTGTTCTCATATACGAAGGTATCATAAATGATCTTATTGGATTTAATGATCATGACATTAGTCTTGTTAGTATTAATAGTCATTCCCATATTGGAGGAAAAATCCTTGAGGATTATTAGTTTCTTTTTAGGATCGTGGGGACTCCTCACCATAAGAATGATATCATCAACATAAATAAGAATATTTATGACTATACCAGTGAGAGTAGGGCCAATACAACCTTCTTCTTCCAAGAAATCTTCTAACTTGTTAATGTATATGCCAAAAAGGGTAGGGCACAAGGGACAACCTTGCTTGACTCCAATATTGTAGTTGATCTCTTTCCACGAGCCCTCAATGTTCTTAAACTTGAAAATAACATTCTCATAAAACCTTATTGAAACAACCCTCAACTTGAAAGGCATTTTTATCTCTTCCAATCTATCCCAAAAGTTTTTCTTGGGAACCATGACAAAAGATTTTCCAAAGTCAACTAAACAACAAAAGAGATTGGTTTCGGTATTGCGTAACTACTATATAATGATCCTAAAGGTAACAAGATGGTCCATAGTTGAATTATATCTCCTAAACTTGGCCTGAACTTTAGCTCTTTTACTATGAATTTCTAGCCAAAGGCTAATCTTCTTTTCCAAAATAATTCCATAAAGCTTGGCTAAAATCAGGTTAATCATAATGGTCCTATAATTAGAGGGCATGTTTCTATCCCCATTTTTTAAAATAGGAACAATGAGGATTTGCATCCAGGGTTTAGGGAAGCCCTGCTTGATTTACAATTGTTTTCAAGCCCATAATAAGCTTTCCATTCCCAAAAAATTATTTTCTCAATGCTATAATTCTAGTTGAGCTTGTGGTGAATATCGATTCCAATAAAAAATTGTATGAAGTCACTTCCTCCAAGTTGTTGTTATCATATACGAAGGTATCATAAATGATCTTATTGGATTTAATGATCATGACATTAGTCTTGTTAGTATTAATAGTCATTCCCATATTGGAGGAAAAATCCTTGAGGATTCTTAGTTTCTTTCCAAGATCGTGGGGACTCCTCACCATAAGAATGATATCATCAACATAAATAAGAATATTTATGACTATACTAGTGAGAGTAGGGCCAATACAACCTTCTTCTTCCAAGAAATCTTCTAACTTGTTAATGTATATGCCAAAAAGGGTAGGGCACAAGGGACAACCTTGCTTGACTCCAATATTGTAGTTGATCTCTTTCCACGAGCCCTCAATGTTCTTAAACTTGAAAATAACATTCTCATACAACCTTATTGAAACAACCCTCAACTTGAAAGGCATTTTTATCTCTTCCAATCTATCCCAAAGGTTTTTCTTGGGAACCATTTCAAAAGATTTTCCAAAGTCAACTAAACAACAAAAGAGATTGGTTTCGGTATTGCAGAACTACTATATAATGATCCTAAAGGTAACAAGATGGTCCATAGTTGAATGATATCTCCTAAACTTGGCTTGAACTTTAGCTCTTTTACTATGACTTTCTAGCCAAAGGCTAATCTTCTTTTCCAAAATAATTCCATAAAGCTTGGCGAAAATTAGGTTAATCATAATGGTCCTATAATTAGAGGGCATGTTTCTATCCCCATTTTTTAAAATAGGAACAATGAGGATTTGCATCCAGGGTTTAGGGAAGCCCTGCTTGATTGCAAAATTGAAGAGCTTATGTATGTTAGGGATGAGGATAGGCCTTTTGATTTTAAAACTTTCATCTTGGTAACCTTCAATGTCCTTATCTTTCCGATTTTCAATCCACTTAATCTCAAACACTATGCCATCCAAAGAAAAACTTCATCCTTTGTAGGGACAATAGGAATGGTGTCCATTGCATTAGGGAACTCGTAATGAATTTTAAGGTAGGAATTCCAATCCATTAATGGAATCATATTATTTGTTTTAGTATTGGGGATTAGAATTTTCCTCCAGAAATTCTTAGGATCAAGCTTAGATAGTTGTGAAAGATGATCTTTCCTTTTATTGAGACAATACCTTTGTTTTTCCTTTTAATTCTAGGGATTTGTATGTATTGATCTTATCGAGTTTTAAGGACTCATTTGAATCATCCCTAATGGATTTCCTACAAATTTTACATTCTTTATCACCGTATTTCTATTACTCTTTTTATAGGACACCTCAAAAGAGAACTTGTTAATAGAAGTGGAAAGTGCAGTTGTAAAATTATGATAGAGGTATTCAATGTTGTCCATATAAGTTAGGTGATGTAATTCACTATTTAAATCATTTAAGAAAATGTCAACTTTACTTTTGTTAAAGAGAAGTTTCCTTTGATTATTATAATTCTCTTCAATGGCACTCATGTGCATGGCAATGTTTAGAGTTAGGATTAAATGTCTATGATCAAAGTCAGGTTCATGGTCATTTAAAAGGTCAAAAGTTATTATTTGGTTGGAAATAGGGATATCAAATATCACATAATCTATGACACTACTACCTAGTCCATGAATACAAGTCATCTGGTTGGATTTTGGCCACTTCATTACTTTATTTCAAATTATTAGGTCTTGAGAGCTACAGAGCTTGACTATCTTAGTACCAAAAAAATTCTCAGTTAGGTCTTGAGAGCTACAGAGCTTGACTAGCTCAGTACCAAACAAATTCTCAGTTAGGTATTTAGAGCTTATTTTGTAGCTATTAGATAAAACAAGGTCGTCATCTAGCCATTAAGGATTATGGTTGGAATCATTTCTTAAAAGAGTATCTTGGTTAGTTGTAGTCCTAGCATTAAAGTCCCCTAGCAAGAGGATATTACCTTCATTTTTCAAACTATAAATATATTGTTCCAAATTATTATATGGACAATTTATATATAGATTGTTTTTCTTATAAAAAGTAGAATTAATGGGTGGAAAATAGAAAATTTTTATATACATCTTCTTAGCATTGATGTCTAGATTTTTTATCCAAATTTATTGATTGAGAGGTTTGATCTTATGAAGTTGAATGTGAGGAGAAATTATCTTTCTAAAATAACAAGATATGCCTCCTATACCTCTACGAAAGGACAATTTGTTCCATGCCGACCACAAGACAAATCCTTCTATGTTAGGGACCTTATATTTTATATTTTATAAATTAAAATATAAAAAAAATCACAACATTTAATCAAATATGTATATATAATTAAAATTAAATTTAGGGGTCAAATCCCACTAGCATCATTGGGTTCATAGGGTTTCATGATGTAAGGTAGTCAATTTTAGCGCGATTATATTTGGAGGGTTCGTTCTATAAGATGGCCACGGTTCCAAGCTCCAGTAGTTGGGAGGAGACACCCGAAAAAATCCAACCATGTTAAGGGTTTGTAATATCCCTCTATTTTAAATATTTGAATAATTTGGAATAATAGTAATTATTGGATTATTATGTTGAGAAAGGCCCTAGTTAACATTTTGGTCATTATAAAAATTTGATGATGAGAAACATTTTTGTAAATATCATTTTAATTTTATTTTAAATTAATTGAGACAAATTGATGAGAGAACCCAACAATAACAAGAGTGTTTATTTATTCCATTGGAAAAGTGAAAAAAGAATAAAAACCACCATGATAAATGTTGTCCATGAGGACAAGTGTAAACCTACTCCCAAGGATGTCGGAGGTGAGGGAGCAAGCTAGCAAGAAGTTAGGCCAAGACTCCCAAGAGTTAGGGATGAGGCTAACTTGAAAAAGAAATAACTAGGCAGTCTTTGAAACAAGAGGAAAGGCAAGTATGGTGTAAGGACATTTTTTATTACTTGTGTAGGAAGGAGAGATTGAAGGTTATGATAAATAATCAAGTTCTAGTATTTACCTAGAGAGGGTTATTAACATTTTCAGTTTCCTATGGAATAAAGA
Source organism: Picea mariana (assembly GCA_032191745.1). Taxonomy (NCBI): domain Eukaryota; kingdom Viridiplantae; phylum Streptophyta; class Pinopsida; order Pinales; family Pinaceae; genus Picea; species Picea mariana. The sequence goes on from JASDQU010414990.1 coordinate 9,862, forward strand.
ATTAGGTTTGGGGGTGACAGGGGAAAGTAATACTTGGCTTCTCTGGTCTATGGTTGGGAGGAGCTATATTCTCTCCTCAGTTTGTCCCAGTAACTCTTTGTGGTTCATATATGTTTACCTATATTTTTGAAATTAATAGTTCTGATGCTTACATTCATAGTTGGTTTAAGAAATTTCTTCCAAAATAGTTGGATACTAACCTAAGTTAATTTTTGTAGAATAAAAGAAGATTTTATACTTTCCTTTTTTAATTTGTAATCCGTTCTTAACAATATTTTGGCTAGAAATATTACTGCTACTGAAAGAAAAGTGAACCTAGAAGTAATAATAACCAGGAATCTTTTTAGCTAGAAATTTTCATTGAATACTTGCAACAGAGGCTTAGAATATGGTATAGAAACCATAATGGGATTATTGTCTTTCTTTCTAAAAGATATAACTCTTGTATGAGTGAAACATAAACATAATGTAAGAGCTCTCTATGAATA
>JASDQU010414991.1:5909-16185 GCA_032191745.1 Picea mariana
GACATGCCACATACCACCGGAAACAACATGATGTATACTATCCATTCATGGGTGTTGTATATGCATGTGCATTTTCCTTCATGTCCAAATACCTTTATCAATCTTGCGGTCCAAAACCCATGACTAGGGTTGACATCAATGACAACAATCGATCTTCCAACAAATTCCCGAAATCCCGATTTCTGAAATCCCAATCCATAAGTCACATTAAATTAAACTATTTATGTTTTGGCCTTAATCGTGATTATTTAGTTATTTGAGATAAGTTAAGTCATGTTTTGAAAAAAGAAACAAGCCATCGCGATTTCGCGATTTCGAGATCGGATTTCATTAAAAACACACGTCTCTTGTCATCATGTTTCCCGAAATTCCGATTTCCAAAATCCCGAAAAAAAAGTCTAATCTCAATGAATTAACATGCTAAAAGCATTTAAATCCTAATTAAAGCATCGCGATTTCGTGATTTCGCATTTTTGGAAATCGTTTTTTCATCGACTACATACCTCTCGACATCACAATTTCTGAAATCCCGAAAAATGAAGTTTTCAGCTTTAAATTATGATTAACATTAATTAATCTTTTTCTTAAAAAAAAGATTAATGGTAATCATTCTTAGGTGTTCATTTATTTTTTGCTCACCCATTAACTAGGTTTCTCGTTTTCTTCAAAACCCGAAGATACTTAAATACGGACATTAAAAGCGTATCTCGGTAAAATATCTTCTGCATTAAGAGCTTTAATTTCGTGACAGCTGTGCAAATCTCGTCATTTTTTAAATATATTCAAAATAAACATTCAAATGTCTGTGTTGTCGTTCTAAGCAGAGCTCATTCATCCATTTTATGTTACAGATTTCCAATTAAACACAGAAGTCATGGCACCCAAAAAGGCACCGAAGAAGAATGAAGACACACAGGAAGGAGATATTATCTCCGATACCACTCCACATGTTATAGATTCTATTAAATCTTGGACTCAAATCTCAGATTTGTTGGAATATGAGTTAGAGAATGCTCATCCTGACTCCGAAAATCATTTTCGGGACATAGCTGAGTCTGATCTTCGTAAGATCGCTGCGCGTCCGAGGCTGGTGGCATACACTGATATGATCAGCTGGGCTCTGGATAAGGTAGATATCCCAACAAGGAGCATTCTAAACGAGCAAGGAGCTATTGTCGGCTCATTCAAACCAGAGCACATTTAAGTAATGTATAAACTCTCGCCGAATCATAAACATACTTTTAATGTTGAATTTTTAGCTGAGTTTCAGAGAAAAGAATGTATTGAGGAAGACCAGACATATCCCGATATGATTAGAGGATGGGCGAGGTCTGAAGCAAAGTTTAGGGCTGATACTCATGGGATTTATGCTACAGCCTCCTTAAATGAATATATGGTTTATATAGCCATTATGTTATGTAGACTTTTCGGGAGAAAATATCCCTGTCATTTTCATGCAGACTGGGTACCCTTTTTAGAGGAAGCTTCAGAAGGAAATGGTTTTAACTGGCATAAGATTTTGTCAAATAACCTAACACAAGAAATTTTAAACTATAAAGCAGCCAAGTCAAAGGGACAACTAACGGCTTTTTATATGTCTACATACATAATGGATGCAATCTGTTTTATGACTCCCTTTCCATTAATGAATTGGAGTTGGAGTATTTCCTGTACAGAACCCATTCATAAATACCACTTGGCCCTTTGCGAAGAAACTGCTAAAGGCACATTTTACGAGGTTTGTCATTTTATTATTATTCCCATGCACAAAATGTTTTTTGGATGTGAACCCCCTCGCATTTTAGATACAATCATAGAAAGTCTTAAAGCAGTTGTCGACTGGTTCATTGAGGAAAATTTTTCCTACATTAGGGTTTACGGTTGTTCCATTCCCCCTCATGCACTCCCTAAATTCCTACCAGATAGATTGGTATGTAGAGAAGTAGCTCATCAGATAGCCAAGGGCGGTGTTGGATTGGAATTAAAAGCACTTCAGAAAAAATCATGGCCATCTTTCCCTGTTCATGTTGGGAAATTTTCTTTATCAAATTTAGGCCATTCTAAGGTAGAGGCTGAGTCACTAGAAGAAGTGAAATTAGTAAATATTGAGCACAGAAAATATGACTCCTACCAAATAATAAGTAGGCATTACATACACTGTAATCTAAATGCATATGAACATGAAGTATCTATTTATGATGATATATTTAAAAATGTTAAGTCTTATGAAGAAGTGATGAATAGAGTCCAGGCCATGCCACCTGACTCACAGACTGGATTCTCATCTTTTCAAAGCCATAGGCGAAGCTGCCTACCTAAGATTTTACAGGGTGGAATTTCAACCCCATCGCCAGAACAGCAAGGACCCCCTCCAGGGTTTGAAACTAATATACAGGATAAAGCAGATAACAAAGGTAAGTTGAAAAATACTAAGATACCTTCCCAAGATACAGAGGGTTCTCAAACAAAAGAGCTGGAAACAATTCCAGAAATCATGAAAAATGTTCCAAAAAAGATAGGAGGAACAACTTCAACAGAACTTGGTAGTCCTATCACCTCTTTAACTCCATTGCAGTCGACTTTTGGAACTCCCCATGAAGGATTTTTATATGTCAGTGATCTAGAGCCTATTTCGAGAGATGAAATCCCCTCATCAGATTACTTTTTCAATAAAAAGCGAAGAGCAGTCTTGAAACAAGAAATTCATCCAAGAGGATAAGGGACGATTAAAAAGAATAGGGTTATTATAGATGGAAAGAAACTCAAGGATGGAGAATTTGCTACAGAATTAGCAGGTACAATGGGTGCTATAGCATCAACAAACATGTATTCTATTGGCAATTTAACAACTATGCTTGAATAGAAGGACCAAACAATAATTTAGTTGCAAGACAAACTAAAAGAAAATGAAAGAAATATTAGTTGGGGAATACAGAAGGGTCTAGAACAAGCTAGACTAAAAGATATGCACGAAATCCAGAAAAAGAATAAAGACTTGGAGGAGGCAAAACTCATAATACAGGTCACACAGGAACAGGTTCGAAAGCTGGAAGAAGAAAACAAACATTTACAAGATAAAATTATTTCTGTTACTAATCAGGTGATAGAACTTGAAAATTTCAGGACACAAGCATTGGAGATATATGTAAGAATAGAGGAGGGACAACAGAANATCACTTGTTCCGATCTCTCAGAACAAGTGATAGGAGGAGGCAAAACTCATAATACAGGTCACACAGGAACAGGTTCGAAAGCTGGAAGAAGAAAACAAACATTTACAAGATAAAATTATTTCTGTTACTAATCAGGTGATAGAACTTGAAAATTTCAGGACACAAGCATTGGAGATATATGTAAGAATAGAGGAGGGACAACAGAAAGTGTTCTTGAATCTGGAAGTAGTCCAGAAATATTTTCAAGAAACAAATAAGTCTTTGGAGAATGTGTTCCAGAAGGAAAGGGAGGCGAAAGTAGCTAGAACAACTTTTCAGAATGCAGTGACTTTCTCATCAAAGGAAGAGGTTGGAAAGATTAAGAAATTATCTATTTCTGAACAGGTTAAAGGGGACATAATAATAAAAGTGTGGGAAGCAAAGTTGTCTGAATATAAATGAATAACAAGAGAAGTCAACGATGATTGCTAGGGAATCTTTGATCTATTAGAAAGAGCTTCATTGAATATCGGAACAGATGACTGTTCCGGATTATTAGGCGAAATCAATATTGCCAAGCACCAGCTAAGGTTTAGAGAAGAGCTGGAGGAAATGAAAGAAGAGATTTCAAAAATTAAATTGATCAATATTATAGAGATCAACAAATGGATGGTAATGTCAAATCTAAAGTTGAAAACTATTAAATTCACAGAAAAGATGATAGAAAACTGTTTTCCTGAATTGCAAAAAAGATTTTTCTTATTTGAAGCAAATGAGTTACCAGATGCTCCCAGGACTTTTGTGAATTTTTTGGGAAATGCGTTCAGTGTATTGAAGGAGAAAAAGGAAGTTCATCAACGCAAGCTTAAAATCTTTTAAAATGTTTTTATTATTTAAGATTAGAAAGAAATTGTAAACGATTGACATTATGTTTATGTAACCGTAATATTAGGAAGTTGGTTAGTCACCAACAAGAAATTTCGATGAAAATGTATAAATATAGTTTCTAAAGACTGAGAAAGGGCTTCTGAATTTTTGGAGAGAGCCATTTTGTAATAACAGTTTTCAAATACATCAGAATATAGATCACAAACGAGATTCTGAATCCTGCAAATTTGTAGCTATGTGTTCTTCATCCCTGTTTATTATACTTTGTTAAATTTTTCTTTCAATGTTTTCCTAATGAATAATCAATTTGAAGTTATCTACATCATTGATTTATATTTCAGATTGGTTTGGATGTCAAAATATTTACAGTTTTTCCTTTGAAATTGCTATTAGTAATTTTAAGACCTGTAAATCTTTCGTACCTTAATACTTAACTTTCGTTAGAAACCTTGTTTTCTTTCGTTATTGTCTGTTGAAATATGAGATTCTTTCTTGATTAAAGCCTCATATTTTTCTGTAGTGTTTATTTGTTATTTTACGATTCTCAAAATTGTTACAAATCCAAGAAACGACCTTGAATGTATTTACATTACTGTTTTGAATTTTAAAATTGTTTTTCTTGTTCTCATCTCTGAAAAATTTGAAGTAACAATTGATTAAAATCCTTTTACAAATAAATAAAGTTTTATCATCCATGACTGTCCCAAGTAGCAGACAACCCAAGATTGAACCAGGCCTTTAGGACCAAACCAGTATTGCCTTGAATTTATTTAATACCATTTTACAAACAACAACTAACCGGGTTGACTTAGAACGTTCATGGGCTACTGTTGAGAGAGACATTAGCATCCAAGAACAACAGGAAGCAAGACAAAGACAGTTGAGAAACTGATTATGCTTTAATATTCCTTTGATTTATTATTCCCAAATCTTTCCTTTAAATCATTTACGGATGCCTTGACGGTATACTTTATAGCCTTAAAGTATAAACTCAGGAACAACATCTTTTTGGCGCCGCTGCCAGGGAATGAAGAAACGAATCTTTTCCCTTGGAAGAACGACATTGACATTTTCTGTTTTTGATAGTGAACAAGGACAGAAAACCTTCTAAGGATAAATATTTTTCACTTGGCGACTCCACAATAACTAAACTGGCTATTAGCCGCAAGAATACCAGAAAAAACCTAGATAGCAATCTGACCTTACCAGTCTCCGATCCGGAAAAAATTTTAAAATCATGAAAATCACTTAAACAAGTCTTTTTATCTACATATACTATAGGTCAACTTGACTTTACGCAATCAAACACATCAGAAACTCTTGAAAGATCACTTTCACTTCCCCCCTCATTCGATACTTTCTCATTTCCTGAAGTTTCTTCTCCATATTTTTGAGAATCTTCTCCTCACACTTTTCGAACTTGAATCTCAAATCTAACCATGGCTGCACAAGGAGGTGCTGGAGCTGGAGGTGGATCCCCTGGAGGTGGTCAAGTACTACTTCCTGGGATTTTTTCTAAAGTAGCTACTAGATATGCTCCCCTTGTTCTTCTTGTTCCTCTTCATGATATCTCTAAGAATTATATGAAAAGCCTTCCGAAATTTACAGGGGAAGGTGATATGACTGCCCAAGAACATACAAAATTTTTTGATCAATTTGCTGACATACTCAGAATAGAACATGAATATGTTTATTCTAGACTCCTCGTTCAAACTTTCGAGGGATAGGTGAGGACCTGGTTCCGATCCTTAGCAGTTGGATCTTTAAGATCCTATGAAGAACTTGAAAGTGCATTTATTAGACAATGGGGAGAGAGGAAGGATCAACTCTACTACTTAACTGAATTCGGAGCCCTTAGAAAGAAAAACTCCGAGTCAGTTCTAGAATTCACACAGAGGTTCAATAAGTTGTATAATAAAATTCCAGTTGAGGTTAAACCTTCACAACCTGCAGCAAAAGTGACTTTTGTTGGTGCTTTTGATCCCGACTTCGCCTTATTATTGAGAGAAAGGAGATCAATAGATCTCACGAAAATGCAGGATGATGCACTTGAGATTGAAACAAACATGATGGCATCAGGGAAACTAAAAGCAAAGACTGAAACTAGAAACAAAGAAAATAAGAAATTTAAAGAGCAAGGTGGATCTTCAGGATCGGGAAAATCCTCGAGAGATAGAATAGAAGAGATGTCTAGGGTCATTCGAGAACTTTCAAACAAGATCTCAAAATGGAACTAGAGAAATCGAAAAGAGATAATTTCCCCAGAAAAGATTTTCGCAGAAATCTTGAACCTCAGGGACCACAAAAAATAATTAAAAATGAAGATCAAAAAATTCCAACACCCTTTAAAAGTGAAAACTACATCGGAGAGGAAGATTTAGGATATTTTGAAGAAATCAATGAAGATATTAGTAACCTTGGTGATGATAATAAATCCCCTTATTTATCAAGACAGGATTACGAAGCATCTTTAAGTAAAGAAAGTACATCGGAAGAACATGTTAGCAATAATATGACTGATGATTTCACATATCAAAATATTGCAGATGATATTATTGCTGAACTACAGGGAAAATATAATTTGAGACCAAGAAATAAAAATCTCCCAAATGTTCCGACAAAAAAGATTTTTCCAAGAAGTGAAACCGATGAGGTAACTCCAAAAGTTGCATATAAACAGTCTGCGAAAAGAAACACAGCTGATACGCAACCTGTACAGTCAGAACCAGTAGGAACACTCCCTGTGAAGACACAAGTTCCTATAAACGAAAACAAGCTCACATCTCAACGAAAAACTGAAAAGAAAGGTATGGAATCCTCGAACATCGAAATTGACAAGGCTCTAGGAAACTTCAATTTGGAAAACGAAATAAATAAAATCAAAATTCTTATTCCCCTTGTTGAGTTAGCTAAAAATCCCATATACAGAAAACAAATCACCAAAATGATTAATTTTTCCGAAGATGAAAGCCAGGCCGACGTCATCAGCTTAGAGGATGACAAACCTAACATAGTCTTCGGTCCACACTTCAAAGGTGCAAGAGACACTGTGGCTCCTTTTTATATTATGTTAACCCTGTTTGACCACCTTCTCCATAACTGTATGTTGGATTTCAGAGCTTCTCACAATGTTATGCCAAAGGAAATTATGGAAAAACTTGGTCTTGAAATCACAAGGCCCTATGGTGACTTATATTCTTTCGATTCGAGGAAAGTAAAATGCATAGGTATGATTAAATACCTAGTGGTAGGTTTGGCTCAAATACCTGCTAAAATTATTCTTATGGATGTAGTAGTCGTTGACATTCCCCCAAAGTATGGTATGTTATTATCTAGATCATGGGGCGCTAAGCTTGGAGGATCCCTCCAACTAGATATGACATATGCTACAATTCCAGTTTTCGGAGGCCAATACACTCATCTTTACAGAGAGACTAGGTTGGCATTTACTGTAGGTGACCCAAACAACCCCAACAATCATCCAGTTTATATTGCCGACCAAGATTTAGGAAATTGTATATTATCTATAGATGACGATTTTGAAGTAGATGTAGACGATAAATGTATAAAAGAAAAAATTGAAAAAAAAGAAATAGAGAAAAATGTATATAGCACTGGTGTATGGAAAATGTATTTTGATGGTGCTTCATCTTTCCTTGGAGCCGGGGCAGGAGCACTTCTTATAGCTCCCGATGACCAATTTGTTATTCCTTTTTCATATAGGCTTCAGTGGAATGTGGATTGTACAAACAATGTATGCGAGTATGAAGATTTAGTGCTAGGATTAGAAGCTGCTAGAAGGATGAAAATTAAGAAACTCGAAGTCTTTGGTGACGCAGAGTTAATCATAAAATAGGTGAATCGGCAATATCAGGCTAAGCATCCTAGACTACGGTCTTATAGGAATTGTGTCTGGGATTTAATCGAGAACTTCTTCACATGGGTGAATTTTCATTTCGTCCTGAGATCTGAGAATCAACAGGCTGATGCTTTGGCCAAAGCTGCATCCACTTTCACACCCCCGACTGCTTTTAAATTAAAATATCATATACAAATGAGACATCGCCCTTCAATACCAAATAACATACAACATTGGCAGGTTTTTGAAGATGATGAGCAGCTTCGAAAGTTTCTAGAATCATTAGATGAATTTGCAGAAACGCATACTGATCAAGAAAATCAAAATGATCCTATTTGGATCATGCAAGAAGGGGAGGATTCTAAAGAATTTCATGATAAAATTGCAAATCACCGAATGCTTGTTCTCAAGAACAACCAAATTCCCAAGGGTTTAATCCCTTTGGAAAGACTTTTTAATCAAGATGATATCCCTTCAAAAACTACCCTACAACCCCAACCAGAGGAGGTTGAAGATTGTAATATAGGAACTAAAGAAAACCCCCAAATGGTTAAACTATCCAAATATTTATCAACAGAAAACAAAAATAAATACACGGAGTTGTTAAGAAAATATAAATATGTTTTTGTATGGTCGTATGAAGAATTGAAAACATATGACACTTCTATGATCGAACATAAAATACCTCTCAAACCAGGTGTCAAACCTTTTAAACAAAAACTCCGACAATTTAACCCTATTTTATTACCTGTTATTGAACGAGAAGTCAAAAAAATTCTTGACGCTAAGATAATTGTACCCCTAAGATATTATGATTGTGTAGGTAATTTGGTCCCAGTTAGAAAGAAAAATGGGGAAATCAGACTATGTGTTGATTTCAGGAATCTTAATAAATCTTCTCTCAAAGATAATTATCCTCTACCTAAAATGGACCATGTTCTTGAAAAAGTAGTAGGGGCTAATAGAATGTCAATGATTGACGGATTTTCAGGTTATAATCAAATTGCCATTAGTGATCTTGATAAAGAAAAAACCACATTTACCACTCCTTGGGGCACATTTATGTACGATAAAATGTCGTTTGGACTAATGAATGCAGGTGCTACTTTTCAACGTGCAATGGATATTGCTTTCACTGGCGAATGGGACAAGTTTATAGTCATCTATTTGGATGATCTTACTATTTTTTCTAAATCGGATGAAGACCATATGATTCATGTCAAACAAACATTTGAAAAATGCCTCAGGTTTGGTCTATCCTTAAATCCTAAAAAGTCTCATTTTTCTATGCAAGAAGGCAAGCTGTTGGGTCACATCGTATCCTGAAATGGAATCAGGATTGACCCTAAAAGAGTAGAGGCTATAGATACAATAGCTATTCCTAGGAATGTGAAAGAAATTCAATCATTTTTAGGAAAAATAAATTTCTTGAGAAGATTTATTCCTAACTTCGTTGAAATTGTGAAATTGATTAAGGATATGCTCAGAACAAACAGTGAAGTAAAATGGACAGCAGAAGCTAAAGCATCCTTTGCCCATATTAAGAAGGTTATAAGTGAGGCACCCGTATTAGCGAGCCCCGATTATCTCAAAGATTTTCTTATTTTTTCATTTGCCTCTGAACACACGCTTGTTGCTGTACTCCTTCAGAAGAATGAAGAAGGTTTCGAGCAACCGATAGCCTTCTTTAGCAAAAGTCTCCGAGATGCAGAAATCAAATATAATATAATGGAAAAGCAAGCGTATGCTATGGTAAAAGCATTGAAAGCTTTCAGAACTTATGTTTTACATTCTAAAGTGATTGCATATGTACCCACTAGTTCTATAAAAGATATTTTGGTTCAAGCAGACAATGATGGTAAAAGAGGAAGATGGCTTGCTAAAATTCAAGAGTTTGACTTGGAGGTTAAACCAACAAAATTGGTAAAAGGACAAGGTTTAGCTAAACTTTTAGCTGAATCCAATTTCAGGGCTCTTGGGATAAACAGTTCTCAAGAGGAAGAAGAATGGGTAGACGAGAAGGAAGAACCAAATCCTCTCACAAGAAGGATAAATCAGCTGATTGAAGTTCAGCAACACAGGGCTATAGTGGATGAAAAGTTGCAGAAGTACCAGGATGACATGAAGATATTATTTGATCGTAAAGCCAAGGACAGGAATTTTCTCCCCGGGGATCTGGTTTTGAGGTGGGATGATCAAAAAGAGGATTCAGGAAAAAATGGTAAATTCGATCATATTTGGTATGGACCTTTTAAGGTAGCATCCCATGAAGGAAAAAATTCATTTCTGCTTGAAAATTTGGATGGTAAAATCTTGAATGCCACTGTTAATGGGCATTTTTTAAAGCATTATATAGACTAATTAATTTATAAAAACT
>JASDQU010414997.1:0-10349 GCA_032191745.1 Picea mariana
AAGTGGGTTTTGTCTGTGTGGGAAAAAAAAGACAAATTCTCATGTCCTAAAAGACGTAACATCCTTCCTCTCAAATAGCACTAGACCTTCCAATAGTACTCAACAGTGGGGTCTCAAGTCACCGGAAGAGAAACTAGTGAAGAATGAAATAATCAGTTATAATGAGGGGTAAAGGGGATTATCCCAAAGAGTTGGCAATATTTCCCAATAGCCACACAAAATTCGATCAAGATGCAATTGCAGCCCACAATTGCCACCTAGGTAGATGTCCTAAAATTTGGTCACTAGGTACCTCAGTCAAAGTGCGGAATTTAGATTTTCAGCCTAAGAAATGGGTCACAGGCTGGATCCTGTCCAAGAGGTGGGTGCCTCAAAGGGGGGATGCATATAACAACCAGACCTCAGCCTTCAACCCTTCATGGGTATCTCCCTGCCTTATGGTGTTAGGAACACTTGACTTGGAGGATTTTTAGTTCCCTATTTGACAACTTATATTGTTTTGACAATGTGAGAACTAGATAACGGGGATTTATTTGGATGCCTATCCCCAAAATCCTACCTAGACTAAAAGATTTCTTTTGGCACCTTCTGTGGAGGAAAACTTAGTGAGTTTTTAGAAAAAATTTAGATGTAGTTGTTTGAGAGGTTGGGGGTGTGAACCATCCTCGTTGAAATTAAATGGAAGTGGATAGTTTCGTCAAGAAGAGGGTGGGGTGTTTCACAATCCCTTTGGAGGAAACTTACTTTGACCTCCAGGTTTCAAGAGGAAAACTATGTGAGTGATAAGTGACTTTTGTGTGTGAATGAGTGAAAGTGTGCCAATTTTTTAATGAATTAGGTGTCACCTTGTTGCATGTGGACTTCACATGGTCCTTACAAGTGTTGATTACCTAATTAACTAAGTGCCTTTGGTACACCCTTGCGTAATTCAAAAGTCCCTAGGAAACTAGCATGTGGACATGTGGGTCCTTTACTATTCCTTTAACACCCTATTGTGATTTAATCTAAGAAAAGCTTTGAAACTATCCTAGATTGTGATAATGTGGGCAGGTATGGGCCCATTACAAAACCTTTAAACTTCCCTGGTGGTTTAATCTAAGAAAGTAAATTTCAACACTATCCTATCTTTGTAGCATGCGGGCATGTATGGGACCATTACAATCTTAAGATGTGTTTGAAAAATAAACTAAGAGGAGTCTCGAAAAGGGTTGTTGTCCTCTCCTAAAGGTTTTATTCTTTTTAAGGGAGATGAAATCATCTTACAATCTATTTCTAATTCTCAATGTCGCTTGGAAGCACGATAGAAGAGCATACTAAGAGATTGTTATCCAACTTCTAGTCCCAATGCAAGTTTTATGTGATTAGAAATGATTCCAACTTATGCTTTTAGTCAAAGCAAGCCATCCATGTGGCGAAAATGAAAGCAAAAGAGGAAATAATGATTTTAAACCCCCTAAGTGCCTATGTGTTTTGACTAATCCTTTTATATGAAGAGGGAACTAAGTTTCGTGCAACTTACAACATGCATGAAATCACTTTTAAGAAGCCTAGGGGCCTTCCCCAAATCACAAAAAACCTTACAATGTGTATTTTTATGAACATGTGTGTGGATCTTAGTGTAGACAAAGGTGCATTGAGTGCCTCTGTGCAGACTGAAATGAGATTTTGGGCGCAGGTGCAGAGAATAACACTGTGACTTAGGCACATGTGCACACAATGCGCATCTATGGGCCAATAAACCCACGCAAAATAGACACACGACTGTGAAGAAAATTTCGGATGAAATTCTCTCAATTCAACTTGGAATTGGATGTTTTGCAGGTTGTCCTGGGCTGGTTAATGCACCTACAAGTTAAATAAACCAAAAGAAGAGTTATAAAAACCCAAATGGGGTAGGAAATTGATACCTTTCCCCAGTGCAGTCGCCAATCTGTTGGCCCTCTTTTCCCACTTAGATGAGAAAAACAGAGGTGCTTACAAGCTTAGCTGGGTTGGATAAGAAGGACAACTATAAGGAAAAGGGTTAGAGAAAGAAATATAAAAGAACAACTAAGAATTAAACTAAGAAATAAAATAACAACTAAACTAGTGAGCATAGGGACATAAGAACAAAATAAACAATAAGACTCATGTCACCAATGGTAAGGTTTATATCAGTGAAAGAAAACACCAAGAAGAAAGAGGACTATGAGTCCCTTCTTCCTCTAGGGGATGGCTCATGGACCCCCATAAATAATCTCTTCTTACAACTTTCAATGAAAATAGTGAAATAATTACAAGTTAATCCACTCAAGGGGTGAGATGGATTGCCCAATGTAATGGTGCTAGTATACTCTTGATGAGAATAGAGGATTCCTAAAGAGAATAGTAGTAGAATAACTTTGATATTGAATTCCTTAAAGATGAAGTGCACCCATGGCCTTGTTTTATAGCACCTCTTTGAGGTATTGTGCAACCAGCTTGTAGTGTTAAAAGAGGCTAATTAGGGATTTTTTAGGTCTTTGACCAGCCACCCAGTCGGATCCAGTCCATATTTGAGTGTCAAATCAACTTGGAAGATGAACCAGAAGTGGGTGGGAGGCCAACCAATCTCATAAATGCACCATTTTTAGATGTGAACAACTTTTACTCACCACAGTCGCGCATCGGGCGCATGTGTGCTTTTCCTGCATTTCTGTTTTGCGCATGTGCGCGCGTGCCCTGTGTAGTCATAGTGCACTTTAATTTTATCACTAATTGTATAGTTTTTGACCCTTTGGAAATGCTTGTGTGGTAATTTTGGTCCATGGGTGACCTCATAACTGTTTGATGATGTTGGATTCTTGTAACCATTTGTGGACGAAATTTCAATGACAACACATACCATTAGTATCCATACCATTTCTAGGTTATTTTAGGGTTTTAGTTGTCGTAGTATTTTAGTGGAAATTTTCTTAGGGATTCTGAAGTATGCATACCATTGCATAGCATGGTATTTCAATGTTATGCATACAAATTGTATGGATACCATGGTACTTCAATGGAATGCATACCATTGGTATGCATACCATTCAATACCATTTGTATGCATGCAATGGTATACATACCATGGTGCTATAGCAGGAAAACCCCTCTATGGACTACACAAAGGGTCTAAAGTGTAGGAAGAGCTAACCATCTAAAGTATCCTACTTTTTATCACTATCCCAAAATTACCCCACAATCATACATAAAAGACAAGAGAGAGGGATCTGGTAGGCCTACCTTAAACTCAGTGTTTGGTGTCGATCCGTTTGCAGTTGGTTGTTTTCTGACTACAAATCCCCTCCCAAGGTTGACCTGCATTTATCAAAAGGAAAACAAGAAACTACAAGCATGCATTCTACATATGGATTAGTGGGTTAGAAATCATAAAAAAGCAATGTAAACAAATCATATAAGTTTAAGACGTCATTTGGTGGGATGGAAAAAATACTTCTTTATATTAATCTCACAAAAGTCTCTTACAACATGAGACCGACACTACTCCTTGAACTTGGTCCTGGGATCCTCTTCACCATGCACCAACTGCTTCCACATTTTATTCTCCTCTTCAGTTCTCTCTTAGGGAAATGGTAAGGGCATTGCAATTGGGGCAATGGGGGATTGATAAAATGGGCAGAGTTTCTTTTCTCTCATGATTCCCCCTTGCAATGGGACCCCATCCCATTCTTTTATAGGCTAAAAGGGACAGTGGCAGTTGGGGCGACTGGCTATGGGCAATCAAATGGTTAAGTAACAGCCCAGAAATGAGTATCTTATGCAAATTTCCACATTTTGCGATATTCTGTGATTGTACGCAGGATGTAGTGGCTCAAAAAGTGTGTGTATGTGAGCAGTAGTGATGCAGGGTGCATACACATTCAAAATGATGGTTTTTAGAAGAGTTGTTCAATAATGGCTTGGTAAATATAGCAAGTTAGATGGCCTAATGCCAGGTATGCATGGTAGGTGCAATTTAGGGTTATAACAGATGCCCCCTAATGTATGTGGTCAAAAGAGCATCTGATGGATGAAATACATTAAAACTATTCAACATTGTATGACGTGAGTGAGCCCATGGACCAGAGTTCAGGAGGTGCCATCTGCAAAAATAACAATTTGTCTCACCGAGGCGAGAATACCAATGCTCGAGATGAAATAAAATCATGGTTTCCAATCAAATACACTGCAGATCCATTTCATATAACTATATAAAGTGTAGCCATGAGCAATACACAATGTATCTACATCTCAAAATCAAAATATATACATGTATAGTATACATTTTTAAGAAGCCAATGATGCCTGATGGCTACAGATGAGGTCTTCAGAGCTCGAGCAACAAATTCAGAATATTCAAAACTTGGTTAGGAGTGTGATATGAGTGTACAAATTCACTACCCAAATGTGCTCGACGGCTCATCAGGAACAAACAAGAGGATCTTGATGATCATGCATAGAACTTCATCGATTTTGAGAAAGGACTTGATTGGTCTTTTGGGGTGGTCGGGCATGAGGACAAGAGACAAAATTTAGAAGGGACAACTCAAGTTTAGTAAGACTTCCCTTGGACAAAAGCATGACAAAAGATGAGACTCAGGGAGCATGGAATTGACACAAGTTCATGATGAAGGAGGCAACGCGAACTCTCCAAATGTTTACAAGGGTAACCAAATAGAGGAGGACACATCTCTATGTAGCGAGAAAAAATTCATAAGTTCATATTGAATCCTAGAGCTTTACAAACAAATGGAAGGATGTTCTTTGTCCAAGCATGACTCATTGTGTTTTCAACAAAAAGAAAATACTTTTCCCTTCCTCTTTTTGGGGTATATTTGATTTTTTTTGTCTTTTTCAATAGTTGTGGAAAGTTTTGAAAAAGAATAAAGAATGCTATGTTACAAAGGAGGATCGAGTTTCACATACATACTAGTTCCAAGTGTAAGGAACACATTGATTCTCAGAGAAAGGGGACATATACAGGAAAAGGACACTCAAGAAAAATCCTCCATGGGTCAAGGTGTCAAGACACATAGGAAAAGTGATACAAGGCTTGCGTATGAGGCATGCTTTAGATGGTTCAGTTGAGAGAAACATGGAGATGACATTAAGCCAAAGATGTAGGAATGCAAATGTGATTAATAATCCACAATGATAATGTCCTTCGATGTGATTTTAACGAGCCCAGTTTAGGTAAGCTTGACGTTTTTTCATTTTTAGAGAGTTTGAAAAAATGTAAAAGGAGACTCCACTGAGGGTACCCTTTTCGAAGATAGTTGAGTTTGATAGAAAAAGGGGTAAAATACAACTGAACAGTCATCCATTCAAAATAATTTTAACGAGTGTGATAAAGACAATATCACTCATCAATATTTTCATATTTAGGGAGTCTGAAAAGAGATTAACTATGGACTTCATGAGCGGTGTTATTATTGGCCAATTTAACGTGTGTGAAGAAACAAGATCACTCAGCTATCTTTTTAATTTTAGGGAGTCTGAAAAGAGCTTAACTATGGACTCCATGGGGGGTTCCTTTTTTGTAATTTTAGTCCCTCAGGCCTGGAAAAGGGTTAAATATATACCTGAGAATACTCTTCTAGATAACTGAGGCTCCTAGAGTATACCTTTGTTCATAATTTTGACCATCCGAACCGAAAAAGAGGTAAACTAGTTTAGCGAGCATGCTTTTAAATTTTAGTTTAGAGGGCGTGCCTTCAAATTTTAGTGTAGCGAGTGTGAAGGGTAACAAGATCGCTCGACGATCTTTTCATGTTTAGACGGTTTGAATAGGGATTAAAAGAAGACCCATTGTTTTTTGGGAGTCCCAAAGGTGAGGTCAAGAGTGGTAGTGAATCAATGAAAATGAAGCTCATACTCGTAATAAGGAAAAATTAATAAGGACTCCTAATCCTATAGTCACTAGCGACGACATGAACACCAAAATGAAACTAGGATATACCTAGGGAATCCATGTACAAGTAGGCTCTACCACTACATTCTGAAACTTCTAGAGAAAAAGTGAGGGTTTTGTGTTGCAATTAGATGGGGTCGATCCTATGGAAAAGCGAAAAAGACAACGAGGTGCAAGAAGTGGAGGTGGAATCCTATCTTACATGCACAAAGTTGGAAAAATGATTTTTTACCAAAAGACCTTAAAAACCGACCCAACACTAAAAAAAAAATTCCCAATACCCAAAGTAACACTTATTGTAATATCCCCTGAGAAACTCAAGAACCATAGTAAACGATTTTCAAGCTAGAAAAAAAATGGCAAAAGGGTCCAAAAAATGACAAAAAGGGGACAAAAATTCTATAAATAGAAAGTTGGCAACTCATTATCACCATTGTAATTTTAGAATTGACTAAAAGTCAAAAAACACCCCTTTGCCGAAATAGTTGATTATGGGAGCTTCAGTGGACGAAATGAACTTTTGTTTAGACCAAGTAAGTACATACTAACCTCCCTTGCATTTCCATCTTCCATCTTTGCATTTATTTTGTTTTTTTGGGGGTGCGTTGAACTTTAAAGAGGTAAGCCCTTTGTGTACGCGGGTTGTCCAAGTACAGCCTGCGTGTACACACGGGTAGAAGAGAATTTGCCCATGTGTACACAAGAATGTCCTCAAGATAGCCCACGTACACCCTCAATAAGTGGGAAAAAAGAAGGGAATGCAAGAGTTAACTCTCCATTTCTTTGTGTTTGCAGAATGTATGTACATTGGAGAGAGATGGAGCGTAAGGAAATTGATTTTTTATTCTCCAAGGACCATGCTGCTATCATTGTTTTGTCACAATGCAGGTTGCTAAAGTTATTCTAGTGTCCATTTATGAGGGCACAAACCAGGTTGCTAAATGTATTGATAGATTATTGGCATCCTGACGCAGAGGCATTCATGCTCGAGGGGCAGTCATTCACTCCAACAACTGAGGACAATTACTTTCTAAATTGTCTCTCGAGGAGAGGGGATCCAATCAACTTGCGCACTTTTTCCCCTGGGCCACACAACATCAAGGAGTTGATTGGACTTCATTGCAAGGATGGTACTGAGAAAGTAGGTTCTCAGGTGCCTATTCATAATATCAGCAACCTATCACTCAAAGTGATAGTTCTACTTATTTGGTGGATCACTGGATCTGTAGCTTTACATCAGGCTTCCCGAGCACACATTCATTGTGCAGTAGATTGCTTAAATGCATAGATTAATTTTTCCAGAGATCCTAACATGCTTGTACCTCTCGGAGTGGAGAGAGGAGAGATTACAATAGTCACATTTCCTACAACCAGCTTAAGTTCAATATATTCATTTCCAATTTGTTTTCAATTGTAAAGTCTTAAATCTTATTCAAAATTTCTGGTGTAATAAAAAAATTCTCTTCTCTATAAATATGCTCTTTATAAGATAAATTGATTTTTTTTTTTCAATACTTAAACATATTCTCTATTGTAGTCATGAATTCTACATCCCCTATTGTGTCACAACTAGAAAATATATTTGGGTTAGTGGGTTCATTATTTTTTCTAGTTTAATTGAAATCCCAATTTCTCCAAATCTACATCTCTTGCAAATATTTTGAAATGATTGAAATGGGTTTGTATCCAACAAAAATCCATAAATTGACAATAATAGACTCATCTTCTTTTAATACTAAAACATTGGAGAATACATACTTTGGTGGATTTAAGTGTTCGACTTGTTTAAAGATTTTCTACTTCCATGAAAATATATTTTCTAATTATCATCAATGATTTTATGATAATTAATTGTGTTTTATATTAATGGTTGTGATGCACCTTGTTATGGTTATTTTCATTGAGTATTTGATGGATAAAGACAAAAAAAAATCTTATCCTTATAATAGACTCCATGCTTCTATAAAGAATGTACATATATGGCCACTAACACAATCCACTTTTATGTAGATTTAATCATTGCAATTTTGCAAATATTTTGCAATGATTGAAATGGGTTTGTATCCAACAAATATCCATAAATTGACAATAATAGCTTCATCTTCTTTTAATACTAAAACATTGGAAAATACATACTTTGGTGCATTTAAGTGTTTGGCATGTTTAATGATTTTCTACTTCCATGAAAATATCTTTTCCATTTATCATCTATGATTTTATTATAATTATTTATATTTTATATTAATGGTTGTGATGCACATTTTGATGGTTATTTTCATTGTGTATTTGATGGATAACGCCAAAAAAAAAAACATATCCTTACAATAAAATCCATGCTGCTATAAAGAATGTACATTTATGGCCACTAACACAATCCACTTTATGTTGATTTAATCATTGCAATTTACATGAGATATTTTTGTTTAAATAAATTATCATAGGGTAATGAATCTTTCATTTTCTTGTTGATCTTGAATTCTTCTTGAAGACAATATTTCTACCATTCATCATGCAATTGTCCTTTTTCGAGGAGATAAACATTTAAGGTCATACTTTGAATGCTAATATCAATGAATAGACCATTAAGTATTGGAATATTAATATGTTTTTTCTTTGATCATCGTAGCATGTAGAACCATGTGCCAAGAGCTTCTCATCCAATAGCTATAAAGTTTTGGCCTTGGTTGGTCTTTCAATGAGAGTAATTTTATGTTTTCAATCGGCATAATGTTTCTATTGTGTAAACACATTTAGAGCCTTGGTATGTTTTACGTTTACATAATTTCCCCCTCTTCGTAAAAGATATTTTTTTATGAATTTTAATGTCATAGGTATTTTTGGCTATGTAATTCAATATAAATTGTTTACATTGATATCAAGTTCTGGAGTGATAAAAAATCATGTAGGAATTAGGAACATCAATTAGAAAATAATAATAACTAACTCTTTGGATCCTTCAATACAAATCTCTCCCATTAATGTAAATGAGATTGAAAATTTTATTGAAACTTGGTTGTGATGTTCTACATTGATGATGAAAATTAATTAACTTCTACAATGATCACTTCAAGTGAATTTCTAAGAATTTGATTTGAATTTAATAGTTATCATATTACAATGATCATGTATAGAATTCATAGAAACAACACATCACTACTAATTATGTCTAATCATGAAGTGGATCTTCAATCATAACATGGTATTCCGTATTTCACTTATAATTTGTTAGACAACCACTTAGAACTATAATGTTTAGACTCATTTGTATCTTAATTGTGATTTTTAGTATCTACAAAAATAAAAACTCAAGAGAAGGAAAATTAGGTAGTCTGCTTCGGGCCAAGAAAAAAGTAATAATAAAAAAATGAGAAACTAGTCGAATAAATTTGATTGATTGAGATTTAAAAATAAATATCCATATTGAAGGGATCAGATAAGGGAAACGATAATATTCAAATCATTTTTCCCAATGGTGACTTTTCTCTAGTATCCTTCACAATGAGTTCATCTTTCTTCATCTACTATTGTGTACAATAGTTAGAAGTTGATACCCATGGATGAAACCTTAAATTGATTTAAAATGTTGATTCTAGAAGTTTCATGTCAAAAGTATCGTTGCTATTTTTCTCAAAAAGTAGTAATGGCATTTGGGTGAGTGCAAGAACTTGGTGGCTAAAAAAGTGGCTATGGCATGATTATGAATGCGCACTCTCAAGAATGTGTTTGCATTCCTAGGAACGTGCATGTCTTCCTACAACTATAGGTTTAGTTGTGGCCGAACCTCCACGTGGATATCCACGTAGGTTAAGCAGTAAGAGAACATGCACGCTCTTCAGAATGCGTGCACGCTCTTAAGAATGTGTGTGCATTCTTACTATTGTTTTTTAAAAACCTCCCGAGAGCAATTTTTTGCATATTATGTACAAAAACCTCCCGAGATGTTCACAGTTTTCTGTATAAGTAGCGTGTGAACCTGTTTCAAAGCTTAAAAGGGAGAAGAGGTTGTGAAGGTTCTAGAAGAGGATCTTCTAGAAAATGAGTTGGCATTTGCATGGTTGGCATGCTTCTGACTTCTCATATATAGTGGGATCATCCTCATCCCTCTAACCACCTCTCCTTCTCCTATATAATGAAATGTGTCTCAGGGAAGAGGTTAAGCAAGATTGAATAGAGAATCGATTAAAGAATAGATTCAGAATTGCGTAAGGAATCATGTTTGAATTGATGATTCAGGGCTCCATTTTTCCATCAAGCCATAGAGGATCTTCTTCATGCAAGTGTGGAGCAAGTGTGTGTGTTGGAATGAAGGACCACCGAAAGGAAGGTTGTGACATCAAGGCAATCTGGTTGTATCTTCTACTTTCATTTAATATAATACAGTGGCATGTCCCTTCCACATATAATCACTCTTATTTTATTACATGACTCCTTGATCACA
>JASDQU010414998.1:0-10192 GCA_032191745.1 Picea mariana
TAACCTGCTATATATAGCGGAGAAATTTATGCACTGGCGTTGGGAGCCGATGTCATGATGGGCCACTTCCCTTGCACAGAGCTGGGGAACGATCGCCAATGTTTATGGGTGGGAAATGATACCGACTGCTCATGTGGAGATGGACAGACACCCCACAAGCCTCTGATTACCTCAATCTGAGCAACAACTTCCTTCATGTGTGGTCTGTCATCGCTCTCTGACGCCAGGCATCTGAAGGCTAATTCTGCAACTGCACTTACTGTCACCTTTACCTCATGATTCGTTTCCATCTCCAGCTGCGGATCCACCAGTTCATGCAAAGCCCCTTCTTGAATCTTCGAAATTGCCATGTTAGCAAGGTTGATTTCCCTTGTATTCCGATTTACGTCTACCGCTAATTTGGCAGAGATGATCTCCACCAAAACCACCCCGAAGCTGTAGACATCGGATTTCTCCGTCAGCTGATAGTACTGATGGTACTCTGGGTCAACATATCCTGGTGTGCCTTGTGGGGTAGTAGTGACATGTGAGGCATTTACAGGTACATGCCTGCAAAGCCCAAAATCTGCCACTTTGACATTGAAATTCTCGTCCAAGAGAATATTAGAGGTTTTCACATCTCTGTGGAATATAGGTGGATCAATGCTGTGAAGGAAAGCCAAAGCCTCGGCAGTTTGTATAGCAATGTTCAAACGAGTGTCCCACGGCAATCCCCGGGGATTTCTGCGATCGCCATGGAGATGATCGGCCAAGGTCCCATTTGAAACAAATTCGTATACGAGCAGCAGCTCTGGACTGTCTGCAGAGGTACAGCCATAAAGACGTACTACTCGTGGGTGATTCAAGGTCGAAAATATCGCCACCTCGTTGATGAACTGTCCAACTCTCCTAGAGTTATCCTGATAAAGTCTCTTTACCGCCACTATTCGTCCGTCCCGAAGTTCTCCCAGATAGACCGCCCCGAACCCTCCATCCCCAAGTTCGTTCTCCTCATGGAAGCAATTTGTAGCCAGTCGAAGTTCTTCGTATGAGAATATTGACAAATTGCCTATCTTGAGCCTAGGCACACATGCTTCAATGTCCTTTCTCTCATATTTGCAGAAATCCCTCGCAGGACCCTGGCTAGGGGAAGGCTTTCTCTTCTTGACACAATACGTTAAGAATAGTACTAGTGCCATTGCTGTTAGCGCAACTCCTCCAACGGAACAACCTGCGGTAGAATGAATATATTGATATCCATGTAATTAAAGCGGAGATTTATGTAATGAATAGAGGAAGAAATAATTAATTACCTACTACAATGGCGGTCTTGTTTTTTCGACCTGTAACACGGCATAACAACTATTATGAGTAAAAGCAACGATCCGCTGTTTTTGGCATATTTAGCACATGGGGAATCATATATACATATCCAGATTTAAGACTACTGGTACTGGTAATTGAGCAACTGAATAGGAAGAAATTTTGGATAACCTGTGCCGCCGTGAATAGGAAGAAATTTTGGATAACCTGTGCCGCCGTCATTAGGACTTTCATCATGATCTGCAAGGATCCACAGTTTTTGGTAAGAGAATGCATACTTGAAACATCGGGAAACTTACTCATATATCTAGATTGAAGAGTTCTGGTAAAATAGAGAATGGAGGGAGCATTTATATGTTTATATTAATAGAGTTCAAGCGCTGGGCTTTGTAATCAAATTTGTAAAAGGCAGAGAGGAAACGTACCATTCGGGGAGGGGCATCTGTCTTGATATGTATTACCATTGGGACAATAGCAAAGAAACGGTTCTGACATGTTATGACCACAAATCCCCCAACTCCCTAAACAAGCGTAACAGCTTTGAAATCTGTCCCAGTCGACTGACCATGTTACCTTGAAACCCTGCCGGAGTAAACTCTGATAATCCTTGGACTGAGTAGGAATGTTAAGAATTGGTAGTTGATATGCGTTACAGAAGGGTCTCCGCCCAAGGTTTAAACGTGGAGTCAAACTGTAGTACCAATCATCGCCACATAAACTGAAATTTCCATGAACGTTCTCAGGAATTTGGTCGCAGTGCTTCCAAAGCGTGAGATTAGAGTACCCATCGGCGATCTGAAAATGAGAGTACCCAGGCCACCAGAATTGAGAGTAGTTACCTGAAAGATTGCATTTACCCCCAAAGAGATTGTCGTTAACAATTGTCATGCTACTAATGCCCGAGAGAGAGGTGTTCAATATGCGATATTTCTCTCCACTGATATCAAGCAGAGGATGATCGCTGTGGTCATCACAGTCAAGCTGAAACGCAGGGTCACCGCATCCGCTGCCATTTTGCCCAAAAGGATAGCCGAAGAAAAAGGCCCCACATTGAAATTGACCAAAATTATGACAATCCTGGTATTGGCTGCCGAGACATGATGATGTTGAACAGAGGAGGAGGAGAGCAGATGCAACAACAAGGCAAAGACGAACAGTGAGAGGCATTGAATCGGGAAGAAGAAAAACACATATCCTCATGATATGCACTGCTCTTTTGTTCCAGGAGATAAAAACTTAATCAGTGGCGATTTCGAGTTAAAAGAGGAGGCGGAGGACAATAAACGGTTTCTGCAACAAATACATTAAGAAGACGAAGGAGATGGAATTGGAGAGAGCGGACGTGAGGTAAACGGCATGGAATTGTAGTGCAGAAGACTGCACAGTCAACACGCGCCGATAATTCAGTGACATTTTATTTTGGATGGGCACCAACGTTGTGGGTTCTCCTTTCCCCCTTACCGGGACAAATAAATTCCACGCGTCTTCTCTTCTCGCATCCGTCCATGGATAATAGTGTGTTACTAATATTCACATACATTTTCCATATACACATCAATGTCAATATAATTTCATTGCTTCTTTGGAGACAAGTGGATGAAAGTTATTCTTTCATGGTAATCAATGTGATTTGAAGCAAAAAGCCCCAACAAAGATAGGGTAAATCAACACAAGAGCAAATCAAATAACAACATTTTACCATTTGTATTCCATTAAAATTAAAGTAGAGAAGAGAGACTTTCCTTACTGAGTAGAGAAGGGAAAGTTTCATTATTGATTTTTAAAGATAATTTAAAGTATGTGTAAGATAATTTTAAAAATGATTTATATATGAAGATGATATTATTATATGAGAATGTAGGTTTTTACAGTTATTTATAATGTTAATGTGTTTGAATTTTTTGAAGATAAATCAATCACAACATAATATTATTGTATTGTTTTTGGCAGTATATAGTAATGAGTTTGCTTTAACCATTATATTAATTCAATTTGACTTCAAAATTTTTGTAAAGAATCTAATGTGTAATATAAGAAACTTAAAATTTTATTTTTTAATATGTCAAAAAATTTAGTTTTCTTACATTTCATTGGATGATAACTTTATAGTGTTATTGGAGACTTCACTTATTTCAAGGTTTCAAATTAATTGAAAAGTATGAAATGGGTCCAGCCCCTTTGTCTTAATCTTGCGCTTCCGCTGCCACGAAGCAGCGGTCGACGATGCAAGGAACACATATAGTGCCCAGTGCCAACTGGAGGGTTGCAAGACAGAGCTCACCTCCGCCAAGGACTACCACTGCCACCACAAGGTCTGTGAACTCCACTCCAAGTCCCCCAAGGTCATTGTCAATGGGATTGACTATCAGCAATGTAGCAGGTTTGTTCCTCTATATTTTTACATGGCCTTGTTGCGGGTTCAATTCTCCTGGGGTTTCTTTTCTTACCTTCAAATTTCAGTCAGTTTCACGGCAAACATGGACCTCGGGGCCCTCCGTTCCCCTCCCCCCATTTGTCGCTGTCATATCAGATTTGTTTGGTTGGTAGTCGAATTCACAATTTTCTGTCTTGCAATTGATTATTTGGCCAACAAATGACACAGATTCGACTTTTCTCCAATTGAATATAGGTGGGTCACAGCCAATTCAAGCTCTTTGTCACAAACAAATAACATACAACTATCTTTCAATGAACTTGGAGGCAATATACGCAGCTTTGTTGCACTTGTTAGTTTAGATTTATCTTAATTTAATATTTATTAAATATTTAAAGGGACCATTTTTTTAAGGTGTAAATTTTTTAATGTAATTTTTTTAAAAATTAAACATTAAGGGATTTGGCCCCTTTTAGCACTTGATAGATTCAATGTTAAAATGGAATTAGGCTGGTTACAATAATAAACTGCCACACCAAAATTATATTCACATCTATAACTTGTTAACTCATGAAAATGAAAAAAAGTTAGGAAAGTTTTTTTGCAATATTTTTTATCATAAAAACAAAATGTTAAAACAAATCAATTAACCATATATTTTTCAGGGTCCCATAAACCAAAATAGTAGATAATCATCATCATCATATATTTTCTCATATTTCTAACTATTCTATTTTTTGTATTTATAGTTGCATGCTCCTAACATTATTTCTATTTTCTAGTATTTTTGGCCATGGTCTCCTAGCGTGTCTTATGTAATGTAATTTGGGTTTGAACCCATTTATAATCATGCTTTTAAAACTAAACATTGATACACTTTTCACATCATTTTCTACATCTCAATGTATCTATATTAACATTACAATACCAAATAATAACATATTTACTATTTTTAATATTCTATTTTTGACATATCTAACTAAATAAACCATTTGAGTAGATGCATTTAAGATGGTTTACATTATATAGTTTTTTAAATCATGCTATTTTTTCCAAGTAATAATGTTGAAATCAATGTAATAAACTATTTTAAGATTAAGTTAATAAGTGGACAAACTTAATTTCCTTACAACAAAAATTCTTATCCAAATTTCTTAGGAATTTTGCTCTAATAATTAATGGGATTTTTACCTATGGGGACTTTTCCTTGACCACAATCTATTTTAAGATGACCCTCATGATTGAAATTAAAAAAAAATATGTGGATCTAGATAGACCTTTACCTATATAGGAAAAATAAACTCACTAAAAAGGTTCAATCCCCACACTTATTAACTCATTCCATTAGTTTATATTGAAATCCCCGATTTTAATCCCTGATTTAGTGATGATAATGTAAATATGATATATGGTGGTGAGCGTGAATATGTAATATGTAAAAATTGTATATCGAAAATAATAAAATAAAATGTAACACAGACTACATATGGACACACATAGAGTAATGAGGGTTAGATTTCAACAAGAGAGAGGAAGGTCTAAGGTAGGGGTCCAATGGGAACTACCCATGTTTATGAATCTCAACCCACCTTCCTACAATTATTATTGTGTGCAAATCTTCTAGTTTCTATTTGAGTGTTTCCAAGCCCCGGTCATTAAATACGTATAAAAGGGCTGGTGTGTGAAGTCACCTCACATAGCTATTGAGAGAATAGAGAATGAGCTGAGTACAAAAAAACATGGGGAAGTGAGAGTCAAGTAAATCTTTTTGGGGAAGAGTGAAATTCAAACAAGAATGGGAAAAGAAGGAAATTCGTATGGGAAAGGAGAGGAGTTTTTACAGTTAGTTTTTGGGACAACAAGGGGGAGGAGAGTGCAAAAGATTGAAGGCATCCATAGTGGGCATGTATGGTAGTTGTTTGGAGTTGAAAATACATGAAGAATCAAGTTTTTAGGCCTATAGAGTGAGATTATGTGTGATACATTACCCTACAACAATGAGCTTATTGCTATGAGTTTTCCCTTGCAATTGACATCTGTGGATTCCCCAGTAAGAGAGATTCCTATCCAACCTGTGTTGAAGCCTTAGAGGGAAGTGGGAAGGCCTGAGGGGTTGCGATGTAGAGAAGGGGGATCCCATTACTTGAGTTGTGCGGATTGAGAGGAAGGGAGATAGAGGATTGGGATAGCTTTAGGAAAAAATAGTTTTCTATGGGTAGAATTGAGCTATGAGTGGACAATAGAGACAACCTCTATTGTGGAATTGTAGCCCCATTTAAGGGGTGATTTGTTGCTGAGATTTGGAGAAACAAATCTACGATTGGGTGGAACATACTTCCCATGCATTCGGTTCCACATTCGTTTTAAAAGATAAGTGTTTATCTTTGTTATGTTGTTTTTAATTATGGGTTTTATTTGCTATGCATATACTCTGCTCTTGGGCGAATTTATATGTTGTTGCATGTTGGTATATTTGCTTGGATTTCATTATGCTAGTAAATGCCTATTAAATCCCCAATGCATTGCAAGTTATTATGGGTTTTAATTGTTGTATGCTTACTCTAAGTTTGAACAATGATAATATGCTCCTGAATATGAGTTAATAAATTGCATTCATGTTTAAATTGATGATGATAAATGTATGGGCATTTTCAGCATGATACATTGCATTTAAAATTGATGATATTAGAAAATTTTTGATGAGTTTAGTAGTGGGGGATACTACAAAATCAATGTACTTGTATCATCGTTGAAATCAATGATGAAACCATTTTATACTATATACTTTCTAAAACTCATGTTTCCCTTTTTGGATGGAAAGGAGGAGAAGCAAATAGAGACATTAGACATAATTATAATATTGGAATCCAAACAACGAGGATGAATTGATGGATACTATAGGAACCTCAAGTTTGCAAGGAACTAGTGCTAACGCGATAAACATTGATGAGGACAAGGTCGATGGTCCAACGAAGGAGCAAGGGATCCCTAGTGTAGCAGGTCTATCCAGGCCACTCGAGACTCAGAAAAGAAACAAAACATGATATTCTAGGTTTTTTGAGTATAGTCTCCTTGTTTTTATAGTTTTCAGGTGTCATCTAGATAGCTTTTTTAGTATAGTGATCCATAAGTGACTCTTTTAGACATTATTGTTTTATTATGGGACATATGTTAGAGATCTGGTTTCCATTTTTGGAAGCTCTCAGAGTCCGGATTGTATAATTGTATATATTCTATTAATATAAGAGTAGATTAGTTTCTTTTTAAATATTTAAAAGAGAAAATGGATTTTGCATAAAAGGATTATCTTTTTTGTTATAAATTTAAAAAATATATGATAATTCTTTTAAGTATGAATAGAGTTTTACCATGTTACAAGATTTGCTAAATCCTTAACAATATCAAAACATTTAATTTTCTTAACCTCTTATTAAGTTATGAAACTTCCTTACCAGATAACGTAAAGACGGATATAATTAACACGTTTAATCATTATAAAATTAATAAATATAAAATTTGTTGTATTTTATTAAAGAAAAAATAAATAAATAGATAGGTAGTGACCTTCTGTTTTAATTTTTCAATTTGTAACCTACATATTTGGACGGGCAGAAACGTAACTTGTGGGTTGTCCTTACCGTCAATTTGCTTTCCGGGACAACTGAATCATCCGTCAATTTGTCTTCTGGCATCCGTCCATTCATAATTATGGCAGGACTGACTATTTAGTCAAGTCTTTGTGGCGGGGACCAGTAAACAAACTCCTCTCTATACTTGCCATTACTAATATTCAGATACTTTTATTATATTATACATCGACTTGATATTTTAAAGCAAAAGTCTTAGTCAGGACTGACTATTTTTAGTCAAGTCTTTGTGGCGGGGACCAGTCAACAAACTCCTCTCTATATTTTTATTGTACAAGTCGTCTTCTTCATAGACTTCACACAGGGGACAACATACAATAATCTTCTACAGACCTTAGTTTTCTCACTTATAGGAGAACTGACCACTTGTACGTATTCCTTTAGTCAACACGCGCCAATTAGAATGTGCTTGACTTTTAAGACTTGTCATTCCGTGATATTTTATTTGGACGGGCAGCAACGTTGCGGGTTCTCCTTTCATTTCTGGGACGAATCCGTCCATTCATAATTATGGTAGGACTGACTTTTATCAATATACGTTTTCCGTCAAACATCAATGCTGATATTTTCCAGTGAAAGTCATGTCCTAACTCGACTTTTCATACAATCTTCATATCTTGGCCTTACCTGGGGGAGAACACATTGCAATCTCCTACTTTCAAGGATACTTCCACCTATTCTTTTTAACTTATGTTATAACTTTCCAGTTGTATGTAATCCTTTTGACTTTCTCAATCTTCATGCTTCTATTACAACTTTCCACATTAACGAACGTTTACACAAACTTTCCACATTATTTGTTTACATGGGATCCGTCTTTTTAATAATAATATAATTTCATTGCTTCTTTAGAGACAAGTGCAAACGGATTTGGCCTTGGCAACGAGCTCTGAGAGCTCTGCAATAATGGCGGACATGGCAGAATGGCCTTGGCAACGATTGGGCGACTGGTGCGAGCTACAAGCTCTGCATTATTGATGGACCTCTTAGCAACAATGGCAGATCCCTGTGTGAATCGGCCCTACCAAGACACAGATTGCTCCTCTATTTTTGCGCTTCCACATCTTACCTGTGAGGACATCATTTCCAACGCCTATTTTGTTTTATCTTTCTGACTTTGATCCCTTCTTGGGCTGCATACCTTACCCGACCCCACACTGAGGAGACTTATCCTTTGACCATTTTTTCTCCTGCCACGACACTGTTCAGAGCTCCTAGTATTTTTTAACCTTATCCTCCTTCACGAGATCCACAATGATGGAGGCGGAAGTTAGTGCACTCATGAGTGCCATTGACGAAACCCTCTGGAACAGTGTGGGCCTTTTTACATCGATGGATGAGCTCTCTAAGCATACCTCCATTTCATTATCCCCTTCTTTCCCTGTTTCCCTGACCATTAATCTTGGTCTTACAGTTCCCTTACACACACCCCGGACCTCGTTCTCCTTTACTCCACCCACCATACACACACTCTACTACTATCCCTAGTGTCTCCTTCTCCCTGACCCTCCAACAAAACCATCTACCTACAGCCACATACTCTTCTCCTCATGCAATTAGCTGACTACCACACTATACCCTGGACCCTTTCATTAGCACTTCTCATCCTCCTCCTTGCCGAGGACCCACACAAGTTTCTCGTAGTACACTAGTTCACCAGACTCCTCGTAAGTTTACATCTCCCTCTGGACCTGCATAAAAGACCCACAATCACTTTCCTGGGGCAAAAAACCTTCTCATAGACCGTGGGTATCCAAAAAAAAAACTAGTTCTTGGCTCAGATATTGATCTGGCAGACACAGTCTCCAGGGCACTCTGCAATCTTGTGGGCAGAATCTCCTATAGACATCTCTGCAACTCGAACCTAGATACCTGGATGCTCAAATCATGGAAACCTATTCTGGGTTATGTCCCCCACCTCTCACATCTTGGGCGTGCCTGGGTCTTTTTTCAGTTTAAATCCGCCGAGGACACTACAACCACTCTGGAATGCCTCTGGATCCTGGATGACAACAGCCTTATGCTGAAATGGTGGAGAGTGAGCTTCGATCCATCTCAGGATTTTTTCGCCATCGACATCTGTGGGTACTCCTCCCTGGACTACCACTATATCTCTGGAATGAACAATCCCTCATGGCTATTGGAAACTCTTTAGGACGCTTCATCAGCTTGGACTCAAAAACCCTCTCTGGCACAGATAAGAAACTGGCGAGGATTCTAGTTAAGCTAGATATACACGAGGGTCTACATGAAACTTTGGATATAGATTGGAGAGGACACATCATTCGTCAAAAACTAGATTATCTTGGCATCCCTTTCAGATGCACACTTTGCAGACAGACGGGTCACTTGAGAAAGACTTGCACTGGCATTATGGAAGAGGAAATTTCAGAGGAAACTATGCTTGAGCTAGCTTCTATGTCGGATTCACCAACTGCACCTACACATCTACATCTTCCAGATTATCCTGATGATGGCAACTCTCCTGAACTGGAATCTATTTCTGGTAAGCTCAAAGCTATATAATAATAATAATAATAATCCATTTTTTAAGGTCACAGCCAAGCCAGACACCTAATTACTCCAAATTACGGCAAAGCTATATGTCCAACTCTTTACTCCTCGCTCTCCTCCTTAGAATTATAACTCATAGATAATACTACCATTCTAAACAAGGGACCAACTTCCTTCACTCCAAGGGACAGTAATCTACCACAACCTTTTCATAAACTGTCTACCCATTGTTCGGTTTCTAAATTCCCACACAATCATGTTCACTCAGTTGATCTTTCTGCTACATTTTCTCCAGTTCTAACTGGTGTGACTCCGACCAGCTTTCTGCCTACCACAGATTCCCCTTGCAATCAAA
>JASDQU010415003.1:0-10463 GCA_032191745.1 Picea mariana
GTATTCCCCTCTCCCCCTCTCACACTCTCTTTCTTCCTCTCTCTACGCCCCCCTTCCCTACATCACAAGGAAAGAAATGGCATTGACCTAAAAATGTCAAGACCTAGACCTAGACCTAGACCATGGCCTAGACCTATACGATAACCATGATGTAGACCTAAAACATGACCCAGACCACAACATAGAGCTAGAGCTAGATTTAAACCATTAACTAGACCCCCCTAGCTCCATCTAATCCTAGGAATAACCTATACTCAACCCTTAACCCCCTCCACACTCAAGCCCTGAGTGCACTATGCATATGCCTTTTATTAAATGCCTCACACCCTTGCACCCACATCACCCACATCTTGGTACTCTAACCATTTCTCTATGCTTGAAAAAAAATTCAATCCTAACCCCTTAGGTTCTAGTTTTCCCCATACCCCTATACATCTTTATTCATAAAGAATTTTGTTCTATAATAAATTCTATATCTCTTGCATAAAGAGCACACACAGGCTCTTAGCCTTGTAGTTGTTGTTCATTTATACCCAACATAGATTTTGTAAAATTAGCTTTTGTAATGTTACAATGCAACATAAAACTAACACTCTTTTCTCTTAAATTATTACATTTGAAATGTATGAATGTGGCATAACCTTCTTTTGTTACTCCTTAAATGCCATAATGGAAGGTGACCATCTTTTACTTATTTGAATATTATAATCTATCATCTTTTTGTAAATAAAGAAAGAGATCCTTGTATTATATCATCATGAGTGTACACTTGTATATCGTTTGGAAGCCACCTGTTCCACCACATAAGGGAAAGCAAAGCAGGTGGCTCCAAGCGGCAATATGTCGATAATGACAAAGTTTCAGTTTATAGAAATTGGAGCAAAAGATGAGAATTTCTATAGGAAGTTTGTTCCCACTAGGTAGCCTAGGGAAGACTTCATTCAGAGCCGCCATTACTATGATGGTTACAAAACTGTAAAAAAGAGTAAAAAAAAATTGTTATTCATTCTAAAAATGGTAATTAACAAGAAGCAGAGACAGGGGTTGGCCGCATCAGGCCTTTGGGGAACTTGGATGTCCATGGACGGTGTAGACCAGGATGAACTTCTGCATGGAGGTGGGGCATTATGCATGTGGTGGGGCGTTTGAGAGTGATTCGAAGAATAGATCCAGTTGTTGATGGATGGTCTGGTGGTCGTGCCCCTGCTCGTCCTGTCGCTACCAGATGTAAAATAGAAGCTTCAGATGCTCCGTTTCCATATGATAGGTGTAGTGTGAGCCTTCCTCACCAACGTCCTTTCCTGTGTCTTCCGCTATAATTGGGTTCTCCCCGTTGCCTGTCAGTTGCCAACTTGGCGGAATTTCCTCCTTCGCAATGAAATATCCTTCCCACGAGTGAGGCTGAAAGTCATGGGAGGCAGAACAAATTGGGAGGCTTTCCTTGGGGGGAGACCCTTCCGTTTTCACCAGGCTTGGGCGTGGTTGTGGAGATGAAGGTGGCTCAACATCATCCAACTTCGTGCTCGGATGCTGAAGAGAGGGAAGTGCCTCCTTTTTCACTGTGTTGAGGATAGCCAGTGAGTGCTGGGGTGGCGGAGGAGAATGATTAGTGAGGGACATGGTCTCCAATTTGGGAATTCAAAGGGGAGACTGAGCTTGATTCTAGGGAAAGGTAGGCAGATTTTCCACTTTTAGAATGCACAAGGTGGAATGAGCACTGCTGGAGGGTCTATGGGAATGGGTAAAATGGGCAATCAGGGCTCACTAAGAAGCTGTGAACCGGTTGTCATGGGTATAGGCATTCTTGTTCCTAGTGGAACACCTAGGCTTGCCTCTATCTCGGGGCATGGTGAGAACCAGAGAGTGAGGTCAATTGTGGTCAGGGGAGTTATGGAGGTCGCACAGGAGGCAGGCAAAGAGGCCGAGAGGCACTGAGCAGAGGTGGTAGCTTGAAAAAAATAGGTGAGAATGTGCACCTTGGTCATTTTTAATGCCGCTGGGAGCCATTGATGCCCCTCCCATCACCATTGAAGGCTAATGGAATTGGTTCAGGTGTCTAGTACCAGTGTCCTGGCTGGATCGCTCCTTTGAGAGCTCCTACAAGTGAACTGAGTTAATGTCCCTTATGGTGAACACCATGGGGAGTTAATTGCTTCAGGGGTGGCAACTTGGGGCATTGACTCCCCCCACCAACTGTTCCTTCCACCTGTCCCCCTCCTCTTTCCAAGTGTCACCCCATCTGGGTGAGGATAGTCCCTTTGAGCTAGCTCCTGGCAGTGAGTCCAAATTGTTGAGCTCTGGGGCCTTCTAGTGGTAGTGAGGGTCATTTGTTGCGAGAGGTATACCCCTGCATTAGCTAGTCTATCTGCCACTTTGTTTGCATCCCTTCTCACGTGAGAGGTGTTGATAGTTAGAGAGGGTCTGAGTAATGCTTGAAAGATTYATAGGGGGCCCAATAGGCGCTAGCTTGGGGTGATATTTTCCGAGTTCCTGCCATTGATGATTTTGGAAGCTAGCTCAATTATAACCTTTGAGTCTCCTTCAATGATGAGGCAGGTGAGGTTGTGGTCCATGGATATTTGGACTCCTCTGATCATGCCCCATATCTCTGCCGAGTTGTTCATATCATGGCCTAGGTTTTCTATTGTTATGTTGTGCATTCTTCCAAGACTATCCCTTATTACTGCTCCTGCCCCAGAGGGGCCTAGATTTCCTTTTGAAGCTACGTCGAAGTTTATTTTATGAAAACGGGGTGGGGGAGGGGGAGACCAGATCGAGGGGATGATCAACATGGAAGAGGGAGGAAGAGGGGGCAATGGGGAGAAGGTGGAGGAGAGCATGAGGCCCCAAGAGTTAAGAATCTGGAGTTCTGCAGGTTCAGATGGTTGGTCCTCTTTGCTCCAAGGATGGAGCTAGATGGTTTCTTGAAGGTTCAAGAGGATGGTGGAACAAAGGCTAGCAGGGATGGAGGGATTTGAGTGAAAGACACTCATGTTACGTTCTTTCCAGAGTTGCCAAACTATGAATCCTAGTAAGAGATGCGATATCCCATTGAGAATTTGGCATTTGTAGGGTCCTGTTCCCCAATTTCTGATAGTGTTTATGATGTTTCCCTGATCTCGATGTGTTCTTTGTAGATGCTAAGTGGCATGATCCCAAATATCGACACTTGTGGTGCAACTATTGAGGAGGTGTTCCATGGTCTCCTCATTTTTGTTGCATAAGTGACAGATCGAAGGGACAATAAAGCCTCTTTTTTGAATATTGTCCCAAGTTAGGATCTTGTTTTGTAAGAGCAGCCAGAGGAATGTGAAGATTTTTTGCCAGAATTTGGATTTCCAGACTACGGTCCTGATGGGATCCTTTGGTGTAAATTGAAATCCCTCCTGCAGAGTGTATCCTTCTTTGAGAGTGAAGCTACCGTTGGGCGAGTGCCCCCATCGAAGTATGTCAAGGTCATTTCTTACTCAAATTCTCCGAGGAGAGAGTGCCTGAGACCAGTTCTGCAAGTTGCATTTTTCCACTATCCGTAGGTTCTGATGTGTGGATTTCCAGGTTCTCCAGGAATGATTGTTTGGATTGGCTATCCACATGTCATCTACTTTAGCTGTGGCGAGGTTTTGTATATGGTTTTCATAATGTAGAAGAGTTTCATCTGATTGAAGGGGTGGCAGTTTTTGCTAGGAGTTAGTTCAGAACCTGGCAATTTGATCGTTGTTAATTTCCCAGAAGGCATGCTCCTAGATAAGTGGTTTGTTCCACCAGGCAACATTCCAGATGTTGGAGACTTGAAGTTTGTCTTGTAGTCGGATCCAGTGTGATTGTGGGATGTCTGGTGCATATTTGTGTTTCCAAAGATGGGCCCATATTTCTGTTGGATTTTTTATCCATCTCCACCAATATTTTCTCCCATTGTGTTGTTGAGTTTGTCGGGGTCTCGGAGGCCAAGACCTCCTAGGGCTTTATGTTTGCAGACTTTTTCCCAGCTGACTAGAGCCCATTTCTTGTCTGGGTTGTGGCCATGCCAAAGGAAGGTTCTCTGAAGATTCTGAATTTTCTTTATGATTGATTGAGGGGAAACAAGATGGAAAAAAGATAGGTGGGTATGGCTTGGAGAATTGATTTGAGGAGGGTGATTCTCGCTAGGAGATTGAGTGAGAGAAAGGTCCAGTTGCTAAGTCGGTTAGATATGGAAAGTAGGAGAGAGTCCCACGAAAGGTTGTGGGCTTCCGAATCTGACAAGGGGGGGCTTAAGTAGTGAGTTGGTAGTGAGCAGACCAGGATGGAGAGTAGCTGAGAGACATGTTGTTGGACGACTTTAGGAGTGTTGAAGAAGAAAAGTTGCGATTTTGCTAGGTTGAAGGAGGTGCTAGTGGCTTCACTAACGTCTGAGAGGATGGAGTTTATCTTGTTGGCTTCTTGCACCGTGGGGGTGTTCATAATCATAGTTCCATCTACGAATTGACTGTGGGAGGCCACAGGTTGAAGCCCATGAAGGGGGAGGCCTTGCATAGATTCTCTTTCTATGGAGGATTTGATGTATTGTCCCAGACCTTCTTCCATTATTACAAAGAGAAAGGGGGAGAGAGGGTCCCCTCGTCTTATTCCTCGCGAGGGGGAGAAGGTTTGGGAGGGGGTACCATTAACAAGGATTGAGAAAACGGTGGAGGAGATGAGGTTCAAAATCCAGTCGATCCAGTTGGTACAGAAGCCGAAAGCTGTTAGGACCTCTTTTATATAATGCCAACTTATTTTGTCAAAAGATTTGGAGAGGTCAAGCTTGAGAAGCATATCTGGCGTACGTGTGATATTGAGCGAATGAATGACCTCGTGAACCAGAATGATGTTGTCCATTATTTGTCTTCCTTCAACATAGCTCAACTGCTCCTTTGAGATGATGAAGGGGAGGATTGGCTTAAGTCTGAGAGTTATTACTTTCAAGATGATTTTGTATATCACATTGCAGAGTGCTATGGGTATGAAATTTTTCGGGTTGGTGACCCTTTATTCTTTGGGTATAAGGGTGAGGATGGTGGCTTTAAGGGCTGGGAGGACTTTGCCAGAGCTGCGTGATTCCTCCACCAGTTGCCAGAATTCTTCTCTTAGCATGGGTTAGCAGGAATGAAAGAAGTCCGTTGTGAAGCCATCGGGCCCGGAGCCTTACCCGTGGGTAGCTCCTGTATGGCTTGATCCACTTCATCTTGACTTATGGGGGTCACGAGGGCTTCATTTTTATCCCGAGTGATGAGTGTCGGGATGTTGGTTGTCACTCTCCCAATTGCCTCAGTGCGATTCACCGGTGCTTCTGAGAGGAGGTCCTGGTAGTAGTCAGTGAGATCCTGAGTGATGTCCTAATGAGTGAGCAGGGTGTCTCCTTCATAATTTTCTAGCTTGGTTATGCAGTTGATGAAGTGCCTGTGGATCATAGAGTGGTGGAAGAATTTTGTGTTATTTTCCCCTTCTTTTAGCCATTGAATTCTAGATTTTTGTCTCCAGAGAATTTCTTCTTGGTTTAATCTTTCTTCCAATTGTTTCCTGATTTGTTGTTCCTCCTGCTGTTGATTTGGGGTGTATTTGGTTTGGATGGTCGTTTTTTGTGGGGCTTCAAGTTTTTGTTCCAAGAGTTTTCTCTCTTGGTAGATGTTTCCAAAGACTTCCTTGTTCCACTTCTGCACTTGCTGCTTAAAATATTTGAGTTTCTACTGGAAGCAATGCATATTGGTTCCCTGTTGAATCTCTGTCGTGTCCCACCAATGACAAGCCAAGTTTTGGAAGTCTGGATGTGAAAGCCAGAACTTTTCAAATCTAAAGGGTTTGAGCTTGGGGGAGGCCGTAGTGTCGACCCATAGTTTAACAGGCCAATGATCTAAGTCTGTTTTGGAAGGATGTTGGACTCGGTTAGTGGGCCTTCCAAGAGAAGGGTATCTAAGAGAAGAAAGAGGTTGATCCTTCAGATTATTTCTTGGGGTTCTGCTCGCTTGTTCGTCCAAGTGAAGGTTCCATTGCCATTTTCCATGTCTACCAGTTTGTGAAGATCCAGAAATTCCTAAAATTTTATGCTATCTCATTCCAGTCTTTTCTTTCCGCCTCTTTTTTCCTCTAGAGTGAGGATCATGTTGAAGTCTCTGACCCACTATCCATCTTTGTTTTTTTTCAATGGAGATGAGGTAAGCTAAGTTTTGAAGGAAAAGTTCTTTTTCCTGGATGATCTGCGGTCCATATGCATTGATGATCCATCCATCTTTATCTGAGCCAATTGATCGATAGTGGGTTGTGAGAGAGCCTGGTGTTGAGAGGCCTTCATTGAGAATGATTGATTTTGGGTTCCAAAGGATGGCTAGGCCACCTGCCACGCCTTTCGAGTCTATGTGCTACGAGTTGCAGTTGCGCCAACATCTTCTAAAGATCTCTTCTGCAGTCTGGCCCACGCATTTTGTTTCTTGGAGGAGGAGGATATTTGGGTCGTCCATTTTGAGGAAATTGCAGAGGATCCTTTGCTTGGATCTTCCATTGAGGCCCCTGATGTTCCAAGTGATGAATTTCATGATTTAACAATTTGGTGGGTGGGAGAAGGAGCTCTCTGAGAGCTTCTGTATCTGTCCTGAGTTGATCATATAGTTGCCATCTTCCTTGAGGAGTTGTTCCATTGTTTTCCTTACCCTCCTTTTGTTCTCCTTTGTGTTTCTTCTTTGATCTATGATAGGATCTGCTCTTATGACCAGTCGTAAGTTTTCCCCTGCTGACAAGTCCAGAAATATTTTGTGAAATTTCCATAGTTGATCTTCAGGTAGAGTTTGTAGATCTTTCTTATTGAGATCTTCTTCAAGTCTGTCGAGGTCTATTACTGCTAGGTCTTGTTCATTCATTGCCATGACTGTGTCTTCCTCCTTATCTGGTGCTCTGCCTAAGTCTAGGAGGTGAGTCAAGGTTTCTTGGGTTGGGGCCTCCCTTGGTTTCCATCTTTCCTTATCATTGGTGCCATATTCTCCTATTGCTTTATGGGGGTTTTCCACCTCATCTGTCGCTGGTAGTTTTGTAAGGGCTTCAAAGGACTTAGTGTTGGGGTGTTTCCGACTATTGTTGACTGCTGGTTTTCTCTGCGTTTGTTTTCTGCGGTTCTACACCTGGGTGAAGCCATCCTTTGGCTTTTCTTCCTCGGCTAGATTGGGCGGGGGGGGAGGGGGGCATTGAGGGGGCAATATCTGAAGAGATGTCCATGCTCATGGCATTTTCTGCATCTAAATGGTACGTGCTCGTAATATATTGTTTGTTCCCACTCCTCATCTTGGGGTTTCAGGGTTATCCAGCCTGGGAGGGCCTTGGATATGTTCATATAGATGCAGATTTTGGCATTGGAGGTGTACTTCCTATGCTTAGTGGCTTCTGAGGACTTGACATGTTTTCTTAGAGTATTACCTATGCCTGATAGGATTTCTTCTAACCATACCAGGGCATAGGTGAAGTTCTCTTTCTCCAGGGAAAAGCGTTCAATCCAAAATCACAGATATAGCCCAACTGAGTTGTAGAAGTAGGGTCCTCCTTCGAATATGCGGTCTTTGTCCTCCAAATTGTAGAATATAACTGTGAAGAATCCCTTAGAGCTCAGTTGGATCTCGTAGTCACCCTTTGGGATCCACCGGGTTTTGATCCAGCGAGCTAGGTCTCTTTCTGAGGGCCAGAGGCCTAGGAAATTGTCTATGAGGGCATGGTCCCTCATGAACTAGGTGTCCTCTCCTATTTTGTTGATTTTTATAATGTATTGCGGTGTCGTCGAGGTCTGCAGAATGCATTTTCCTGGTAGCCATGCACGAGCTTCTTTTGGATGTGAGGTCTCTGCATCCATGTTCGTGCCCGTGCTTCCATTCATTTTGTCCTGCAAGAGTTGTTCTCGTAGATGTTGTGGCGGTTCGAATGACGGTATGCGCGGGAGTGTTTTGTGTGTCGTCCGTTGCAATATTGTGGTATGAGGGGGCTCCTGCCCCCTCTTCAGTGGTCATTTTGTTGTGTCGATTAGAGCTTCAGATCAAAGTGTGTCAGAGGTTTGTAGAGGTGTTTGACTGAGAAGATGAAGGATTTGGGAGAGGATGAAACCCTAGTTGCAGAGCATGAAACCCTAGTTACCCATTCTCGAAGGTTATAGGGATTAAGATGAATATTATAATGTATTATTTTGTGTTTCTAGAACATATTTTATTGTATGTGTTTTCATAATCTATTACATAGTTATAAAAATATTACCATATATTTATTTAACCAAAGTCAACTTTTGGAATGATGGGTTAACTAATCTTCATTTGTTCAATTTTGAACATTGAATTATGACATAAACCTAAACCTCTTTCATTAAGTTTTAAACATCATAATGTGACATAAGACTTCTTAAAGTATTATATTTGAAATGTCAAAATGTAACATAATCCTCTTTTATTTTTTCTTGAATGTCATAATGTGAGGTACTTCACTTTATTCCTTTTTTGAATATCCAAATAGGATAATTTGTGTTTGTACAACATAATTTTTGATATTATCTTGGTTTATTAGATATTTATAAAAATGCTAACATATATTTATACTAACCAAATTCAACTTTTAAAAACATAGGTTACTTAACCCTCTTTTATTTTTTTTTTAAATTACATTATGACTTGTAACATCATAACATCTTAAAGTATTAGGTTTGCAATTCTATAATGTGACATTATTTATTTATTTTTATTCCATATTGAATGTCATCATGCAAGTAACCTCTTATATACCTTATTTTAATTTCACAATACAACATAATGTGTTTTGTTACATAATATTTTAATGCATATGTTGTGATAATTTATTACATATTTATAATATAAAATTGCATATTTTTAAAAATATTACCATATGTTTAAAGAAAAAATATTTCAATTCACTAAGGGTGTACTTAAATGAAAGTAGAATGAAATAGTTATTGATGTATTATCTTTCTTAGTCACTCCTCACAATTCTATGAAAAACTCACTTAGGTAAAAATCCTAAAAAAATGGCCATTGTGTTGCATCTTGACAATCAAAGACCATGAAATAGTGGTGAGTAAAGTGAACACATTGAGGAGATTAGTATTAAAGGAAGAGGTTAGTATTAAAGGAGGTCAATAGGGAATTACCTTTTTCTTCTTCTCACCTACTCTTAAG
Source organism: Picea mariana (assembly GCA_032191745.1). NCBI lineage: Eukaryota > Viridiplantae > Streptophyta > Pinopsida > Pinales > Pinaceae > Picea > Picea mariana. The sequence continues at coordinate 9,168 of JASDQU010415003.1, forward strand.
ACATAAAGGTTGACTTCCCTCTCTTCCAATCCACTTGCGGAAAATGAAAAGCCAAAGCTTAGTAAAAATATCCTCTCGTATCTTATAAATAATTGTTTGAGAACTTGAAGAGGAGTAAAATGATAAACAAGTTGAGAAAGATAATTATGTAGGGGATTGCAAAAGACTATTGTGCCCTGCATTGAGATTTATAATCTATTTATTTTTCCAAACCCCTCGTAACTGTTGTTTCCCCTTTCCACCCCAAAACTAATTAATCTTGTTCTAAGATAAAATTCATTCAAATGTGAAATAATTAATTTTAATAGGTTAATTTTTCATAATGTAGGGAAACTAAATAGTAAGATTCATTAAAAAAAAATAAGCTGGTCATAAATCTACTCCAAAAAAATGAAATTCTAGTTGACTATGTAAGGCTATACTTGCATACAAAGTGCAAACATCGCAGACCAATGAGCTTGTAAATTGCACAGTATGCAACTGTTGTAGTTGAATCATACGTATTTTCTTGGAGTAATTCATGGAAATGAAATAATTCAGAATTTAAAGAGATTGCAACCCCATAGCAAGGTTCCAAGATAAATAATAAGCGAACTCGATAGTAATATGTAACTAGATGTTATTAGATAGTTTGAGAATTCCTCAATCCAACCAAAGAAAAAAACAATATATTTATTTCCTATTAGAGTCACAATTATGTCAAATCTTATTTGATGCATGAATGCACTTAATACACTTTGCCAACATGTTGAAGCTATTGATGTAGACATCAAATAAAATGTCTAAATGTGTCTAATTAAAGTAAATTTGCAAAGTTTACAACTTTATTTAATATGTACAAATGAAAAAAATTCAAGAAAAACTAATGATAGAAACCAATGAATTCACCTTCTTGAGAATAAAATGTTATTGTGGAGCAAGAAAAATAAGATCAAACTACAAGAAACCACTTTTAGGCCACCACATATAATAACAATCAACAAACCACTAATACAAATGTCCCAATATGTTAGTAGGTTAACTTTCCATCAAATAAAATATATGAAATATGTTAGTAGGTTAGTTTTCCATCAAATAAAATATATGAAAAGACCATTGAAATACATATTTTCCATCAAATAAAATATATGAAAAGATAGGAACTTGAAATTTATATTCATGAAAAATGGAGAAAGAAGATCATAAACAAGAATGGCGTGACTTACAAGAAGTTATGTTAGCGGTCTTTCAAGGATCGTATCTTCTTTGAAAATTTTAGGGTAATATCTTCTTTGAGGATTTTAGTTTGAATTTTGT
>JASDQU010415006.1:0-10348 GCA_032191745.1 Picea mariana
GACCTCTCGGAGACCCAGTGTCCAACAAATCCACCAGAAATTCAACCCCAAAAATCTTTTTAAAATCCTCTTGGCTCTCGCTACAACCTACTACCAGGGCTATAATAGTCGTGGCATCCTCGACGATCCCCATCCCCATGTTCATCAGCAGAGAAAAGATCACTGGAATGACTCCCACAGACACCAATTTCGGCCTATTTAATGGATAGAGTGCCAAATGAAAAATGGTTTTTAGGGCATCTTTTGTGCACTTAGGGTTTCCCAGGCGAATTAGGTCCAGACGAGCCCTAATAATCTCTGGATGGTCCCTTACGATGGGCCTGTATTTCTTGACGACGAGAAGGTTGAAAATGGCGACGACAACGTTCTGCTTGGCCTCCAGTCTCCTCCCGACCGTGAGGCAGTGCACGATGGCATCCAGGACACTGCGCCTTGACATTATCACCTCGTGATTTGGGACGTAGATTGAGAAATTCATAAGGGCCGTGATCCCATCTTCTTTCCGTTTGGCGTCCGGAGTGTAGAGATGGTCAAGAAGATATGGCACAGTGCCCGCTTGGGCTATCGAGATGTGGTGGTCGTCACTCCATTTGGCCAGCAGCCGAAGCTCGCAGACGACGTCTTTCTGGAATTCTTTCGATGATGATGAGGATGTCAGCTAATTCACCAATGATTCTACAGTCGTCCGCTTCACATCCATTCCCGACAGATTGTACGGTTCATCAGAACATGCATTAAAAATCTGTCGTCGGGTTTGAAAACCAGTAACAAAAAACTAACAAATAACTATCAAATGCTTTCAATGCTGATATAACTCCGCCGTCGGGTTTGCAATAAGACCTAAACTTTATACCCAATAAAAATCGAGATAAATCAATATTAATTTTATTGTTTAATAAATAAAAATTCTAACATAAAACTTTAAGTAAATCTCAATTTTTTAATTAAAATATTTTTGAAACATATTTAACTATAAATATTTCTAAATAATTAAACATACATTTACTCAATAATAATAATACTATATATGAAATTTGAATTGTTGAATTTGTATAATATGAATGTTTCAAAGTATTGAATTTATTTATAGATATAAAATACAATTTAAATAACAAAATATCATGATTACATCAACTATTATATATTTTAATATTTAATTAAAATATATTTGAAACCAATTTTTTTTTAATAGTTAAACATACATTTACACAATAATAATATTATATACAATAATAATATTGTATATAAAAATTTCACACACTATTAATAATATTGTATACAATAGTAATATTGTATATGAGAATCAGTTGGCGATGGAGGTCACCCCTGGATTGCAGCAGGAGCAGAGCCCGATGCCCATCATTTTATGTCATGATTTGTTCAATGGGGTGATCGAATGGAAGTCAACTCAACACGATGTGGTTCTAACTCCAAAACTAGGCCAGGCATGCATAGGCAAGTGAGGTCTTAGATAAACTTCAGACAGTAAGTTGTAGTAAGGGTGAGTAGGGGGAAGAAGTGTATCAAAAAGATGCAAGGATCTATCGTAAACATCAGGTTTCTAGCAGACTGTAGAGGAAAACATCTAAACGCAAGATCTTCTTAAATTCAAATGCAGAAAACTGGAGAATACAACAATGCAACGATAAATCCTTTATCATAAGATAATTGCAATCATTTGCACAAATCAGTCGATCATGAACTCTCTCAGTATGAGATGAAAACCAGATGGAGTGAGAAGACTGTTTGTCATTAAACAAGAAATCTTACACACCAATACATAACCAGAGAACTAGAGTCTGCACTAAAACTTTACAATCGGGAGCTTTGCTCTACCATCGATCCCTTACAAAATACAAAGACTGAGTCTATATACTCAGAAAAATTTGCCTCATAGAGGTGTACCCAGTTACCCAAGACTTGGTGTCCCTTCAGTCAAACTTGTACTGATATCCTTCTTCAAGCGCCACCTTAACTGCGCATGGCTTCTGTAAGGAGGGTAGCTAAGCCATTAAGTGCCAAGCTAGCATGTGTAGACTTCTCTGTCTAGTCGAGGACTTCGTCATGGATTCTTTGGAAAAATCGGTACACAGGACCCCTTTGAGCAGACCGCTTGCCAGACCCTCCATACCTCACACTTAATGAATGAAAGGAGGTTTCAACCACCCGTTCTTGCCTTCATTTACTCCAAGCGAGAAACAATATTGAGATTAGATCCGATGGCGCCTGGAGATCGCGATGATCCCCTCTGTAACTGAACTCGGCGCCTTTGGCCTTCTTTACACAGCTCCTTTATTTCCCCAAGTGACCATGGGCTGTGACCACGTGCTTATTCCCAAGGCACTTTCGGCGTTCAGGAATGGGAAGGAGCTAATCCCTGCTTTTTAAAATCGCGATGAGTGAAACGCCGAGACGGATTAATCTGGTGCCACGCGGCCCTCTCAGATCTGACAGTTCTGAACTCACTTGGTGATATTGTGGGCCCGAGTCATGGACGCTCCCGTCACCTAGCGCATTGGGAATATGACGGAGCTGCTCCTTGTGGTTTGGGGTCGCGATGGACGAAACACCGAGATGACTCAATTGGCCACCAGGTGTCCCCTTTGGATGGATGGCTGAGGCTTCTCCTCGATATTGTGGGCCCGCCTTTGGGCGCTTTCGGTGTTTTGGGGTTCGGGGTTTCTAGATGTACAACGACATAAAACCTTCACCCTTTGAACTCGCGACTACCAAAAAGCTGACGTGACTAGATCTCGCACCACGCATCCCTTGGATGGACGACTGCTATTCTTCCTTGCATACAATATGGGCACGATCTATTTGCGCTAATCTCGGCGCAACTCTGCTATCCGCGATTTCCTGCCAACCGTTGATCTGCTCCTTTAGATGAATCCTGACCGTTGAAATCAGACTGCTCGCTCACTTGATTTAAACCTGAAAATGGATTTCTTCTGTGAGCTGCGCTCGGCACTCGTCGCGCCACTTGCAGACCTGATCGCTCTTGTGCTTCGGACGAGAAATGTTACTAACATTAGGCTCCATGGGAGATAGAGTCATCCCTATGATGTTCTAAGGACTCATTTTGCAGTTCCAGTGCCTTGTTGTTGGGCTATGGAGTCATTTACTAAGCCGAAACAATAAAAGTAAACACAAAGAACTAAAAGGACAATATTTACAAAACATAGGAGCCACCGAAGGCTCAGACAAAACATTTTTTAAGAAAATGCCCATTTACTGGGCTATTGAAAACTTCTTCACCCTCCAAATCCTGTAGCCGATATGTGTTATTTGAGAAGACTTCAGAGATTTTGAAAGGCCCAATCCATAGGGCTTCAAATTTGTCATGCTTGCCCTTGTCTTGCTTAGGAGCATCCCATTTCAGTACCAGGTCTCCTATCTGGAACTCCTCCTTCTTGGCTTTCTTATCGAAAACCTGCTTGATCCTCTGTTGAAGGTCCTGAATTCTGATCATTACCTGCTCTCTGGCCTGTTGGACTTCTATCAGCTGATGAATTCTTCGGATCATATCATTGGGCTCTTCTTGATAATCCTAGAAGAATTTCGCTATGGGAATGGTCAGCTGAGAAGGGAAAATAGCTTATGCTTTGTAAAATAACTGGAAAGGGGAGATGCCTATAGATCTCTTTGTGGTCACCGGATCGGCCCATAGAGAAAACTTCAGCTTCGAATTCCAAGCCCTTTTGTTGTCCTCTAATAATATTTTGATGATTCTTATCAGGCTTTTGTTGGAGGACTCTGCTAAACCGTTGCCCTGGGGATAGTATGGGGTGGAGTGAATCAGATTGATCCCAAATTGTTCACAGAACTTGACTAACGGCTCAACCTTGAAAGAGGCTGCGTTATCAGTAACAATCTTTCTTGGGAAGCCAAACCTTACGATGAGGTCTTCCAGGAATCCAATAATTGCCTTGTGGGAAGTACTCCTGGTAGGGATAGCTTCAATCCACTTAGTAAATAAATCTGTAGCAGTCAGGATCCATCTGTGCTGCCCACTGGAGACAGGGTAGATTTCTTCAATAAAATCTAGGCCCCATTGCTGGAAAGGTCCCAAAACAACTACAGGCTTGAAGGGCAGGGACTTGAGTTATTGCTTTCCTGAAAATCTTTGGCATGTGATACAGGCTCTAACTCCTCTATGGACATCAACGAACAAGGTGGGCCAGTAGTACCCAGCTTTGAGAATTTTGTGGGTTGTGGTCTGCCAGGAATGGTGCCCTCCACATAGGCCGCTGTGAAATTCGACCATGATCCTGTCGGCCTCTCGTGGATCCATGCATTTTAAAAGCACTCCCAGGGGGTCTTTCCAGTATAAAATTTGATCGATAAGGCAGTACCTGACTGCTTTGAGCTTCAGAGCTTTTGCTTTGTTTCTTTGCAGGCCATCTGGGGGTCGCAACTCTTGCAGAAAATATATGACATCCTTATACCAAGGACATCGAGCCAACAAGGGTTCTGTTTGAGGGCCTACGTCGTATAACTGATTCTAATGATTTCCTGATCGTGCATTGATGAAATCCACCCCCAAAGCTTTGCGATTAGATTCAGCCAACAACTTGGCTAAGCCTTGACCCTTGGTCAATCTGGTAGGCCTTATTTCCAAGTCAAATTCCAGGATCTTGGCTATCCATTTACTCCTCTTCCCATCAATGTCGAGCTGTACAAGGATGTCCTTCACAGAGGCTAGAGGAACGTATGCGGTCACTTTTGAGTGCAAGACATAGACTCTGAAAGCTTTGAGGGCTTTCACTAAGGCATAGGCCTGCTTCTCCATGATTTCATATCTGACCTCTGCATCTCTTAATGCCTTGCTGAAGAAGGCAATGGGTTGCTCTCGCCCTTCCTCATTTTTCTGCAACAAGACTGCTACTACTGTATCAAAAGAAGCGAAAGAGAAGATTAGGAAATCTTTGGAATAGTCAAGATTGATCAGCACATGTGCCTCAGTCAATGCCTTTTTTATTTGGACAAAAGATTCCCTGGGTTCAGCGGTCCATTTCACTTCATTTCCCTTCTTGAGCATAGCTGTGATGTGCTTTACCAGCTCAACAAAGTTTGAGATGAATCTCCTGAGAAAATTAATCTTTCCCAGAAAGGCCTGAACTTCCTTCTTAGATCTGGGAAGTGACAGGGTCTGAATTGCCTCCACTCTGCTAGGATCAATCCTCACTCCTTCTGCTGATACTATATGGCCTAATAGCTTCCCCTCCTCCATAGCAAACAAAGATTTCTTGGGATTTAGAGAAAAGCCAAACCTCCGACACTTTGAAAAAACTTTTCTCAGGTGACAACATTGCTCTTTGTCAAAACTCGAGAAGACTGTGATGTCATCCAGATAGATCACCACAAACTTATCTTTCTCCCCTGTGAAGGCTATGTCCATGGCTCGCTGAAATGTGGCTCCTGCATTCATCAACCCAAAAGGCATTTTGGCATACATAAATGTGCCCCAAGGAGTGGTGAAGGTCATTTTTTCTCTGTCTTCAGGCATGACCAATATCTGATTATAGCCAGAAAAACCGTCGATCATGGAAATCCTAGATGCACCGGTTACCCTCTGCAATATGTGTTCCATGTTGGGCAGGGGATAATTATCTTTCTTTGAGCTCCTATTCAGGTTCCTGAAATCGACACAAAGCCTAATTTCTCCACTCTTCTTTCTGACCGGAACCAAATTGGCCACCCATTCGGAATATCTCAAGGGGATGATGATCTGGGCTTCTAACAGCTTCTTCACTTCTTTCTCCATGACAGGCAACAACATGGGATTTATTTGTCTTAGCTTCTGTTGAATGGTTTAGCCCCTTCCTTCAGTGGGATCTTGTGTTCAATGACGGATGTGTCATACGTCTTGAGATCTTTGTAGGTCCATGCAAACACATCAGCAAATTCTCTCAGCAACTCAGTATATTTGGCCCTATGTTCTTTGGTCAAACTCCTTGACAGCTTGACATACTTAGGCTCCTCCGGTGTGCCAATGTTGCACTCGGCTGTGTCAGCATTTCCATCTGAAACCCTACCCTTTACTACCACATCATTCCCATCGAACAATCTTTCTAAAGGAATTAGTCCCCTTAGAATGTGATTGCTAGGTAGTTGAATGATCTGGTGGTTAGCAATTTTATTTAAAAACCCCTCAGGGTGAGGGTCATCTTCCGTATCAGGATCCTGATCAATGTGCAACGCAGAAAATTCATCAACAAATTGGAGAAATTTTTTGATTTCCAGATCATCTTCGAATACCTTCCAATGCTTGACATTGTCTGGTACAGAGGGCCTATATTTTATCTTAACATGATATTTGGCCATAGACGGCTGAGGAACCTTGAACTAGCTAGCTGAAACAACTAAAGAATCAGCCACAACATTGTCCTCTCTTGGAATAAAAGAGATGTTGAAGGCTGAGAAGAAATGGTCAATCAGGTCCCATACCTCGTTCCTGTAATTCTTGAGCCGAGGATGCTTGGCCCGATAGATATTCCTGAATTGTTGGATTATCAACTCAACATCTCCAAATATTGCTATCTCTTTAATTCCCATTTCCTTTGCAGCCTTCATACCCAGAACAAAAGCTTCGTAGTCTGCCACATTGTTGGTGGTTTCAAATTCCAGCTTGTATGACAGGGATACGGCCTCTTGAGAAGGTGACACAAAAAATACCCTAGCACCAACGCCTTCCCTGGAAGAGGCTCCATCAAAAAACATTTTCCAGACGGGGGTGATGGAGGGAGGAAATTCATGAGGAGTGGTGGGATGCTTTCTGAGTTTAAGAGGAAGCTCGGGAGCATGAGTGAGTTGCAGCAAACTGGAACCTAAATCAGTGTCCAAGGAAAAAATAGGATGATTGGTAGGATTGGCTTCATCACTGATTATATAGGCCAGTTGGGATTCCCTATATAGTCTTCTATGCTCTCCTCCAAACACTGGGATAATAGCATATGTGAGGTCCATCTGCAAGGTTCCCCCCAGTCTTTTTATCCAAGATCTTGATAACAACATACCGAACTTGGGGGGGACATCAACCACTACAATATCCATGACCACACTTTTCATGGGCTACTGGAACAAGATCACGACCAGGACTTTGATAACCCTGAGACATTGAACTTTCCTTGAATCAAAGGAATAGAGGTCATGATAAGCTCGGGTGACTTCTAGCCCTAATTCTTCCATGACTTTTTTGGGCATGAGGTTATGAGAAGCCCCCAAATCCATCAAGCAGTTGTGCAGTACCTTGTCATGTATGTTCAAGGAAGTGTAGAAGGGAGGGGATGAGTCATTCCTGTCTTCTACCATAAGACCTAGAATAACTGCAGGCTTTTCATCTTGCAAATTGATGGAGTCTATGGGAAGGCATGAGGTCTCAGACTGTAAAAGCTCAGAGAAGCGTTTCTTGAACTCTTCATGTTTAATTAATTTGGTTAGGGGCACAGGGATCCTAATCTTTTGAATTTCATGCTCGAAATTAAAAGAAGATGTAAGTTTTGGGATTTCTCTTATTTCAGGAACATGACTCTGGACTATGGGAGAGAGGGGTCGAGTATTCTTACCTTTGTGACTGTCTGCCACTTCATTAGTAGGTTTCTCTGTTCTAGTGGAGCGCTCAAGAACATCAGGTGCTACTGTCTTTTTCTTAGACCTTAGGTCATACCTACTTGGTCTGCCACTAGCCTTGTCTCTTTTGCTTAGTTCATTCAGCTGACTGTCCATGAGAGACTCCTCATAGGCTGATTGAGTGAGATGAGGAAAAGAAGGAGTGTCTCCGAAGAAATGGATTTCAGGATCAAGCTCGTCTGTTTCCCCTTCCTCCCCCTCGGCCACAAAATTGTTTTGAAAAGGGGCCTGAATTTTTTGGTCTTCTCTGTCTCTTCCCCTCTCTCTTTGCATATTCAAGGGAGTAAAATTGTTTGGACTCCTGAAACCTCCTTTATTTTTGGMATTTTGAAAGCCCTTGTATGCTTTCCTCCCTTCCACRTTCATCCTCTCCATTTCTGCAAATAGAGACTTCACCATTTTGGTCAGTTCATCCACTTGCGGGTAGGGCACCGATGGGCTAGAAGTTGAGGTTTCAGATTTTCCCTTTCTCCTGTCTGTGTCGGCCTTGTTCCTTAGTCTATCAGCTGCTAATACATTGGATTCCACTTCTATGGMCGCATCTTGCATTTGACCTAAGGAGGTGGTTCTTGTTTCTCTCAATAAAAGACAGAAATTGGGGCCAAACACACTAGCATAAGAGATCTTGGCCGAGGCTTCTGAAGGCTTTATTTCGACGGGGATTTTATTATACATCTTATTGAATATTTTTGAGAAGTATGAGACAGACTCTCCTTCCATCTTCTTCAAAGACCTGAACTCTGTCATGTAATACATGAAATCCTTCCTGTCTCCCTACTGCCTCAAGAAAGCACTATCCAGGGCTTTGATCCCAGCAATAGATCTGAGGGTCAATCCTCTAAACCACTTCCTCACCTCACCATCCAGGCTCTGGACAAAGACTCTCATCCAGACATCTTCATTTTCAATGTTGAGGTTGTCTACATAGCTGTAGAAAGCAGCCAGGTGCTCTTCCGCAGTTACGTCCCCTTCCCCGGTGAACTTGGCTATGTATTTCAAGCAATCTCCAATAGGGAGAGGATTCATAGGATGGGGTAGAACTAAGGGAGCATATCTGGCAGTGACTATGGCATCCATTCTATTTAGAGGGGGATTAGCATCAGCCATAGGAATATTAGGTGGAGGAGAATTTGGAGGAGAAGGAGTTCCCAAGGGGGCTACTGGGAATGAGTCTCGAAGTGGAGTGGGAAACAAGAGGGGATTTAAGGAGAAGGCTAACGAGCTCAAGTCAGCGGGTGCTCCTCTTTGCACATGAGTGGTAAAACTAGGTGTGGGGAAATCTTCTGCGGTCCTGGGTCTACGCCAGGGTACATCTTCGAAGGAGAGGAGAGTGACAAGGGTTTCTCCCTCCAATCCTAGACCAGGAGGGGAAAACTCAGCAGGAACACTCCCGAAGTTCAGGAAACAAGAAACCTCTAAAGGAGGCCTATTAAGAAACTGAGGAGGAGACCTACAGAAGGAGATGAAGGATTACCTGGTTCGGCGATGGAAGTTTCTTCTTCAGAGTTCTTTCCTTTTCTGAGAACCACCTCCGGATCAGTTTCAGGTTTAGCTAGAGGAAACTATGGGTGAGACCGCGTGTGTCTGCCTCTGAAAGACACAATTAACACGGCAGGTTCGCCACAGTGGAGTCATCACAATGGAGTCGCTAGGTGCACAGTACCAATCTTCAAAGGCTCTGATACCTGATGTACCTTCAGAATCAGAGGCTCAATGTCGTTCAATCCCGGGGAAAATTTTCAACTTCGTCCCCGACAACGACACCAGAAATGTTGGCGACGGAGGTCACCCCTAGATTGCAGCAGGAGCAGAGCCTGATGCCCATCAATTTATGTCACGATTTGTTTAATGGGGTGATCGAATGGAAGTCAACTCAACACAATGTGGTTCTAACTCCAAAACTAGGCTAGGCATGCATAGGCAAGTGAGGTCTTAGATAAACTTCAGACAGTAAGTTGTAGTAAGGGTGAGTAGGGGGAAGAAGTGTATCAGAAAGATGCAAGGGTCTGTCATAAACATCAGGTTTCTAGCAGACTGTAGAGGAAAACATCTAAATGCAAGATCTTCTTACATTCAAATGCAGAAAACTGGAGAATACAACAATGCAACGATAAATCCTTTATCATAACATAATTGCAATCATTCGCACGAATCAGTCGATCATGAACTCTCTCAGTATGAGATGAAAACCAAATGGAGTGAGAAGACTGTCTGTCATTAAACAATAAATCTTACACACCAATACATAACCAGAGAACTAGAGTCTGCGCTAAAACTTTACAATCGGGAGCTTTGCTCTACCATCGATCTCTTACAAAATACAAAGACTGAGTCTATATACTCAGAAAAATTCACCTCACAGAGGCGTGCCCAGTCACCCAAGACTTGGTGTCCCTTCAGTCAAACTTGTATTGATATCCTTCTTCAAGCGCCACCTTAACTGCGCATGGCTTCTGCAAGGAGGGTAGTTGAGCCATTAAGTGCCGAGCTAGCGAGTGCAGAATTCTCTATCTAGTCAAGGACTTCTGTCACATACCAACTACCTCAATCAAATTTTTCGTTGATTTTTGCGGAATCTAAACTCCCAAATTACCAACGGAGGCCTAGCGCAAGCTCTCTCTCTCTCTCTCTCTCTCTCTCTCTCTTATGTGATCGTGGGCTGTGATCATAGGTCAAATAATCATGGTGCCTCTTTGTATTCCGCGCCTCGGCGCTA
>JASDQU010415010.1:0-10348 GCA_032191745.1 Picea mariana
GGAATGTCACATAACTCCTCATGGTTTGAGAGATATGGCCTTATGAAGTTCGAGGACCCCCATATGAAGGCTTGAAGCCCCCAAGGTCAAAGAAGCCAAAGTGCTTGAAAAGAAGAAATAATTATTTAAATTATAAGTTAAAGTGACAAAATCAAGATGGATTATTTAAATGATAAAGTAAAGTGACAAAATCAAGAAGGAATATTTAAATGATAAAGTATTGGAGAACTTTCTATTCATGGAAAGTGGTTAACCCTAAAATATGGAAAATAGATTAAGTGACCTAGAAATGGGTTAAGTAACCTAAAAATGGGTAAGTGACCTAGAAGATGAAAGTATAAATACGATAGCTATGGTCTCTTGTATATCATCCTTTTTGTGGATAAATGGAGAGCTTCTTGTGAATATATTTTGGAGTATTGATGGAGAGCTTTCTTGAGCATTATTGGTGGGGATCTCTTGAGCATGATTGAAGATCTATTTTGAGGAAGAGAGCGAGAAGAGGATCTCATGGGTGCATCAAAGTTTCAGCAATGTTGGAGATCTTGACAAAAAAATTCTCAGAACTTCAGAAACCCTAGTTTATGAGGTATACATAGGATGTATGTTCTTAGGGTGTGTATGCATTAAGGTATACATGGGCTATCTGAAGACAAGGAGCGTATGGTGGATAAAATGGTGAAGACTTGTGTTTGAGCTGGTGCCAAGCTCTTAGATGATTAGGCAGGTTCTAGATTTGCATTCTATGCCATCAAATCTATCACTAAGACACTGGTATTATTACATTATTGTCTTTATGAATACTATTGTTTGATGTGATGGGAATGCTTAGGGAATTCTTGGTATGAATTCTATGATATGTTTCAGTTTGGTTGACTTGGTTGATGGAGTGATTAGTACTCTTGTGATTCAGTGGTGACATGATTTCTATGGTATACTAGATGCTTATACATGTTTGAGATAGCATTCATATTGATCTATTGTGGAGCAGGAGCAAGCTATTGGAGATCTTGGAGATGTTGTGACTGGTTGTGGGTTAGTTTGGACAGTGGAATACATAAGAGAAAGAGATTGCAGGTTGCAGAGGATCTGAGCATGTGAAGCAAAGCAAATCCCTAGTTGCTCAGAAGCATACTCATGTTGCATTATACACTGGCCACGTGCACACGCGGGCTACAGTGAGCTAGGGTGCTTACACACGTGGGCTACACTACTGATAGGTCACGTACCTATTGATAGATTGATATCTATTTAGGATTGTTGTCTCATCTCAGTTGGTGGTGAGGGTGTAAGTTGAGTCTTGCATTATAGAGTTGGTGCTCTTGTAGAGTTGTACTCTATCCAGTTGTTGCTGATAAACCCTGGATTGTTGTCCATAATAAAAAGAAAAATTGTACATACATATTGTGTTCCTTGTGTTACTTGTGGTGATGACTTATTGATGATATGTATTGCTGAAATATGTTGTTGATATATGTTCACATCTAACTGGTTATAAATGACAACAATGGGTAATGAATAAATGTTGAATGTTAACTAAGGATTTTTATGTGAAGAGAGAAGTTTTGGGAAAAAGAGCCCCACACTCATTCACCCCCCCCCCCCTCTAAGTGTGGTAGGTGTGTCCAACAGTATCATGACCTAGGACCAATTTCACCTTGTCCCCATGGTCTTTCAAGAATTTGACCTTCCTTTTCAGTGAATGCTTGTTTACACAAAGCAAGTTCAAGCCATCTTCTTCTTGAGGAAATGGGTCTTTGAGAGATAAAATAAAAAAATCAAGATTTTGCGTCTTGCAGAGACAAAGTAGAGTTTAGGAATTTTGATATTTTAGACCCTTGCATACCCACCAAGAGATGGATAGGTTCACTAACAATGTTGTTTGAATTATTTCTAGGTGGATGCACCATTGTTGGAGCTACTATAAAATCCAATTGATATGATAAATATTTCCGAGAGAAAACCATGTCTTCCTTCTTGTCTTCTTGCGACCTGATAATTATAGAAGACGCAAGCACTAGATCCTCCTCCCCCTTCAACATTGAATTGTAATTCCTAGTTCACCTCATTGCTTCCTTGAATTCCTAACCCACCTTGAAGATCGTTGGAGAATCCCACACCTCGTTCTTCCTATAATCTATAAGATCTTCTTCCATGATTCGATAGTGAAAGCTTTGGAAACCCTAGCTTCATCGATCAGTTCATCCATCCACCCGATAATTATTTGTTTCTACTAGCATTGTTCTCTCAAATTATAGTTTGAATAATATTATATTAATATATATTATTTTGAAAAGTTCAATATCAATATTTGATTAATTTGCAAAATAATAAGTGGGAAGAAGGAGAAAGTTAAAACGAGGAAAAAATGTGACATGTTTATCGAGGCAAAAAAATGAGACACTACTACTCGTGCAAAGAATATAACACATACCCAACAGTTTTCCCATGTTTATGGCTATGCCAGAGGAAGTTCCGCTCGAGATTTCTTATGCTTTTGATGACTGTTTGTGGAGTTTCCAGAGCTGAAAAAGTGTAGGTCGGAATGGCTTGAAGCACTGATTTTAGGAGGACGAACCTCACAGGGAGATTGAGGGTCCTAAAGGTCCAGGAGCTGAGGTGATTGGAGATTGAGAGGATGAGGGAGTTCCAAGAAGTGTTTCGAGCTACTGAGTCTGTCAGGGGTAGTCCCAAGTACTTGGACGGAAGGGAGCGATGAGGGATATCAAGGAGGCAGGAAATGTGTTGTTGGATTGTTGTTGGAGTGTTGAAAAATAAGAGTTGTGGTTTCTCCAGATTAAAGGTGGTACCATAGGCATCCTTGAAGTATGAGAGAATGGTGTGGAGTTTGGAAGCTTCAATGGTAGTGGGGGTGTTCAGAAGAAAGGTATTGTCAACAAACTGGTTGTGAGAAGCAGATGGTTGGAGCCCATGAATAGAAAGACCTTGCAGGGTGCCATTTGAGATTGAGGCGGATAAATACCACCCCAAACGCTCAACCATGATTACAAAGAGGAAAGGGGAGAGTGGGTCTCCTTGGTGGATGCCCCAGGTGGGGGAGAAGGGCCTAGAGGGGACACCATTGACTAAGATGGAGAAAAAATATGAGGAGGTGATTTTCATGATCCATTATATCCAGTCCATGATGAACCCAAAGGCTAAAAGGATGGAATGCATGTATTTACAACTTAGTTTGTCAAATGATATAGAGAGGTAAAGCTTTATGAGCATACCTGGAGTCAGAGTATTTTTGAGCAAATGGATGATTTCATGCACCAAGATTACAATGTCCATGATGTGCCTCCCCTCCACATAACCTGATTGTTCCCTGGAGATGATGCATGGAAGTATGGGTTTGAGCTTGAGGGATATGACCTTTGTGATAATCTTATAGATGACATTTCATGGAGAAATCGATCGAAAATTCTTTGGGTTGGTGACATGCTCCTCTTTAGGAATCAAGGTGAGGAATGTGGCATTAAGAGTTGATAGAACCTGCTTTGAGGTTATGGATTCCTTCATCAGTTGGCAAACCTCTTCTCGAAACATTGGCCAACAGTAATGGAAGAAGTCAGTGGTGAATCCATTTGGCCTTGGGGCCTTTCCGAGGGCATTTTCTTAATAAAATGATCAACCTCCCCCTGTGTGATCGGTCTCATAAGGGATTTATTTTTCTCAGGGGTGATTAGGGTGGGGATGTGTTGAGTGATCCCTTGGATGACAGGCGTTCTATCAAAAGGAGGTTCTGAGAGAAGATCTTTGTAGTAGGTGACTAACTCTTCTTCAATGTCTACATGGTCCAGTAAAGTGTTTCCCTATGAGTCCTCAAGTTTCGTAATGTGGTTGATGTACTATCTATGGATCATGGAGCGATGGAAGAAATTTATATTTTTTCCCCCTCCTTTAGCCATTGGACCCAATATTTCTACTTCCAAAGAATCTCCTCTTGTTTGTGGCATTCCGCAAGTTGCTTCTTTAGAGTCATTTCCTCCTATATCAAGGCTTCCGATTATCCTGAGACAATGGAATCCTGTTGAATATCCTCCGGGCATTGTTCAAGGGATTTTTTAGCAAGGAAAATGTCACCAAATACTTTTTTGTTCCAATCTCGAAGTTGTTGTTTGAAATTTTTTAGGCGCTGTTGGAATTTATACATTTGTGTGCCATATTCAATTTCTACATTAGCCCACCAGGTAGGGGAAAGCTCCAAGAAGTCTAGGTGGGTTAACCATAATTTCTCAATGCAGAAGGTTTTATACTTTGCTGTTGTTGTTGTCTCTACCTAAAGTTGGATTGGCCAGTGATCTGAGTCATATTTTGGGATGATGTCCGCCTCAATTAGTGGGCCTTCAAGCATTATGTTTTCCAAAATTAGAAAACAATCCAGGAAACTAGCAATGTGTTGATTCCCAGCTCGTTTGTTGGTCCAGGTAAAAGGGTCATTCCTTGTCTCAGTGTCAATTAGATTGAGGCTATCTATAAGCTAGCGAAACTTTTTGTTTTCCTGGTCCAAGCACTTAAGACCCCCACTTTTTTCCTCTAGGGTGAGGATGATGTTGAAATATTCTCCCAAGATCCATCGCTCTTTTCATCTTAGTCTGTTGATGTAAGAAATACTTTCTAAGAAGTGATCTTTCTCTTGATTGAGCTGAGGGCCATAAGAATTAGTAATGATGCCTGCTTTGCTAGATCATATGGTTCTGTAATTAGCGATGAGCATCCCCACTATTGAATAGGATGGTTCCAAAATTATTGTGGTCAGGTTCTAGAGGATGGTTAATCCCTCCACTGCCCCCTTGGAGTCAGTGTAGGTGAAGTTACAGTGCCTCCAACATCTTTTGAATGTTTCTTATGCCATATTGCCTGCACATTTGGTTTCCTGAAGTAATAAAATATCATGGTTTTTTTATTTAACACAGTTTCAAAGGATCCTTTGTTTGGATATTCCATTGAGACCTCTAACATTCCAAGTGATGATCTTCATTATATTTAATTGCGGGGAGAGAGAAAAGAGCCTTTCGAGAGGCGATGTATTTTCCCTAAGTTAATCATGAATTTTCCTACCTCTTTGATTAGTTGTGGTGTCGACTTGCGCCCCCATCTCTTGCCTTCTTTTTGATTTCGCTTGGGATCTGGATCCGACTCTAGGTGTATGCCTAGGCGAGAGGTGGCCCCTGCTGTGGAGTCAATGAAAACTTTGTGAAATTTTCTAAGTTGCTCCACCGGGATGGATTGTAGTTATTTCTGGTTGAATTCATCCTCCAACTTGTCAAGGTCAATGTCCTTAAGTTCCTTTTCATATATCTACATTATGATGTCACCGCCATCGTCGTTTGGGGTTTTTCCTGGTACTATGTAGGCTTAGGGATTATGACTTGAGATCTGTTCTAAAACTAGATCGATGGTTTTCTTTTCCTTACCGCTTCCTTTGCCTGGTTCTGTAGTTTTGTGGGGGTTTTCCACTTCCTCTGTGTCTGGTAGTTTGTTGAGAGTGTCAAAGGAGTTGCTAGTTGGGATCTTCTTGATTCCTATCTGCATGGTTTTCTTCGATGTGTGCTTCATGCATCCCTGCACGTGGGTGAAGCCATCTTGTTGTGTTTCCTTTATTGTTGGTCGATTTGGTTCATTGAGGGGGAAGTCTCTGAAGATATGCCCATGTTCATGACATTTCTAGCATATGAAAGGGATGTGTTCGTAGTCTATGGTCTGTTTCCATTCTTTATCTTGATACTCTATGGTAACAGATACTAGAAGGGATTTTGAGATGTTCATGTAAACACAGATTCATGCGTAGGAAGTGTATTTTCTTTGCTTCATGGCTTATGAGGATTTGACATACCTTCCTAGCATATTTCCAATGCCCGTCAGGATTTCCTCGAGCAAGAACTCCCGGGGAAGGGAGTAGAGGCATATCCAGAATGGGGCACAAGAAAAGTCTTATTTTTCCCAGCAAAAATGATTTGTCTAGAACCGAAGATACAATCCAGTCGAGTTGTAGAAGTAGGGACCATTTTTGAAAATCCTATCTTTATCCTCCAAGCTGTAGAGTATGATTGTGAAGAAGCCCTTCGAGCTTAGTTGTAACTCATAGTCACCTTTTGGATTCCACCAATGCTTGATCCATTTTGTGAGAGCCCTCTCTGATGTCCAGAGATCAAAGCATGATCTTTCATAAATTGGGTATGTTCTCCTACCCTTGTAGATTTTATTACATATTTTGGTGTTGTTGGCACTTGAGGTATGCATTTACCTAGTTCCCAATTCCGATATGCCTTTGGATGTGACGACTCGACTTCCATGTCCATACTTTTTTTTATCTTTGTTCTTCTTGTAGTAGGTGTTCTCTGAGGTGCGGTGGTGGTTCGAAGGAGGGTTGTCGGGCCCTAAACCCATCCTTTCCGTTTATTGTGGCATGCCTTTAAGAGGGGGTTTTCACCCCTCCGTTTGAGGTCATGTTGTGCGGGCAGGACCGATCGAGAACACAGGTACAGTGCTACACAAATTTTTGCAGAGGAGGGATTGACGCCGTAGAGGGTAGAGCATGCAGCCCACGGAAATGCTAGCTCATGGAAACCCTAGCTCCAGAGATAGTTTGAACCTTCAACAAAGTTAGTATTATTAAAACTAAGGGCTATCAAAAATTTGTATTATGTTGCTTTGTTGTGAAAAATGAACCAATCATATTCATATTGAGCATTTTCAAGGTCAAGACATCCTGGATCATTTGGTTGAATGTTTTCCTTAATAATATTAGAAAAATAATATTTTCATATTTTAGTTAAGAAAAATATATGATAAGAAATGATATTCAAATCCTTAAATCTGTAGTAAGAAATGGGGATTCTAATTCCTTTAATTTTTAGTTTTTAGATAATTTGTTTGCTTTTATATAAATAACCATCCATTGATTTGATGCATCAACATAATCTATAATCATTATATATCATTGCATATCATATGTTTTCTCTCAATAAACCAAGTGCAACCATTCAATAAATCATTGATGATAAAAAAAAAATAGAAAATAGATGATAGTAAAACCTACTATAGAATAAATTAGTATTCTAAGTTAAGTGACTAAAATTGTAATATAGCCACTTAACCTTACATTAAAAATTCTAATTCTATAAATTTTAGGGCATTGAGAATTGTAATTTTAAAATACAAAGAGCTTAAGATATATATAATGCATTGATGTATACAATGCATTTAAACCAAGAGTAGAGCATGCTATATATTGCAAATAGAATTATGTGAAACATATGATGTTGTAGAAAGAAACTATTAATATTGGAAAGAAAGAAAGATAGTGTATGACTTTTAACGCAATATATCGAGTTAAAGGTTTGAATGGTGTTTGATTTCAACCTGATTTCTCATATAATCAATATGAAAAGATAGGGAAGTTGACATGTGTAGAAAAATGAAAAGTTCAAGAAGACATATCAAGATTAATTATAATGTATTATACATGTTATTTGTTACACACATCTTATTACTCTTTTACTATTCACCTTCTTTATCATTGAACATTACTACTTTATTACTATTCACCTTATTCATCATATAACTTTTGATGTGGCATTCTTGATACTACTCTCTAGATTGTAGATGATAATTTGTTAGATGGAAGTTCGAAATAAATTTCTTATAATATAAACACCTATTAACATAATTATAATATGTTACCAAACCAATAAAAATCACAAGCTATAACATAAAACCTCTTCTCATTTATTGATTAACTAATAGGCATGGTATCTATGGACCTCGAATTCATTATCTAATTCCAAGAGTTACAATGTTTATTACTATATTACAAAATGCTTTAGAAAAATAATCTCATCTATAGGAAAAATTTAGGGGCTAAATTTCGCTCATGGGTTAATTTTCCATTCTTTTCCCAAAAACATTTTTGCAAACTTCAATTTTTTTAAAAAATAATTAGCCCAAATTCTATAGAAAAAATTATTTTACCTTAAAAATAGCCCAAATTTTATAGAAACTATATAAAATTCCTAGAAAGTTGAATATTTTTACAAAAATATCGCCAAACATTTTATAGTTTGCATATTAAAGACTAGTCAAATTCACTAAAGTTTTTACATTTTAAGATAAAATTTCATCCTTAAAACTATCCCATATATGATGGACACTATTAAAAGTTCATCTAGAGATCATGAAAACTCATCCATATTATGGTCTAACCTATGTTAAAGCATGACAATATTTTTAATGCTTCTAATTCTTTTATTGGCATTCCTCTAATAATAATAATATTGTTAGTGCTTTTTAACCTACATTTTTTTAATGATAATAATACTATTGTTCTTGTTGATTGGCGCTTCTTAATATGAAATATTACTCCTAAACCTAAGAGTGTATATTTTTTTATTCCATTTCATTATAGTTAAACATGAAAGCGAACAATGCATGAATTGAAAGCCAAATATCATTCATTACATATCCATAATGGAAAATTATAAAGGAAAAATGAATATATAACAAAGTGGACATCCAACTCTTTTAATGCAAGTATGAATAACTCTTTTAATGCAAGTATGAATAATTAATTGAGAGTATGAAATAATAATACATGTTTTTTTAGTAAGGTTAAAACTATGGAATTACTTTGTTAAGGATGGAAGTTATCTTGGTGACTTTTTTTCGCATAAAAAATTTCTCAAATTATATTAATAATATAATTTTGTTCTTTGATCGAGATATTACAGAAATTCAAGCTAGATATAGTCCTGGAAAATGCTGAGGAATTACAGTCCAAGCTATTAAAGTATAACAGGGGAGGGTTGGCTGCCATAAGAGATAAAAAACCGAAATGTTGAGTGAATATATTGTTCTGATTTGTATTTGGGCTGAGCTCTTCAGAAGATGGAATCTGCAAATTAATGCAGCTCTCTGAAGAGTGTTGAAGGTGGATGACTTTAAAAAATGTAGGATGTGGGTAGGGTTTTCAGGCCCATCAATCCATAGATTGTATGATATGATTTCAAGTTTTTTTTATTGAGAGCAGTTTTATAGATAAAATCCGTGTCTTTGTTATATTCTTGGATAGTGTGTTTGTAGATGAGCTTGGTGAAAGAGGAAAGGAGTTGTTTGATTTTTTCCATCCAATTGAGAAGATCAGATACCTGGAGAGTACTCTTATTGTTGAGCCAGTCAATAATGATTTGAGAGTCCCCAATCAGCAAAAGAATGTCGATATCTAGTCTGGACGCCAAATAGAGGGTGACCCAGACACTCAATAATTCTTCCCAAGTGTTGATGCCCTGACCACAGTGAAATGTCCATATGCAAATAGTGTTTTGTGAGATGTGAATTGTTCCGCCAGCACCACTTTGTGAGCTATTTTGTTGAGATGCTTCGTCAAACCAGTCCGTAGGAATCTTATCCTACGGATTTTAGTGCTGACGAGATGTAATTCCAAACATCTCGGGTAAAACCACAGTGGATAAATAAGTGTTGAACAGTTTCTTCTTCTAGTAAGCAGAGGTGGCAGACATTCGATCTGATCCTACCTTTTTCCATGAGAACGTCCCAGGTATTAATTTTATTATCGATGGAGAGCCAGAAAAAGAGTTTGAGCTTAAGGGGTAAGGACCAGTTCCAAAGCTTATATTTCCAACCACCTGTGTTAATTGGCCAGTGGTAGTTAGCAATTTATGTGTAGACATTGCGAGAGGAAAGAAAACCTGAACGATACCCTCCCGTCCAAGTCGGATAGTGTTCAGATTCGTGGAGATGAATACCTGTGCTGGAAAGATGATGGAAATATCTATTCCATTCTGGTGCAAGTGTGGCAGGCAGATCGAGATCTAGACTGGAGATCCACTTGTTTAATGGGAAGCCGACTCGGTGGATCTCTGACGCATGGAAAAGATAGTGTATATTTTTTTAATTTAAAAAGAGAATGAGTTGTGGAGAGAGCAAAGAGTGATGTATATTCGATCCTTTCCCAGGAGGATGGAGTGCCCTGATCCCGGATTCCAGCCAAGGAAAGATTGAATCCAACGCGCAGATTTGTTGAGGTTCTTCCAGAGATTTGATGTTGATCTGGGCGGATACATTGCTGTTTTGAATCAGGAGACTGTGGTGGTGTGTGATAAATATTTGTCTTTTAAAACATAGTGCAAGATCCCTTTTTGAGTTATGGCACGCCAGAGATTATTGGTCGCTAGTGCTTGTGCAGAGTGGGAGAGGCTCCAGATCCCCCAAACTCCTTTTCTTTTGGGTTTAGCAAGAGTTTCCCAACTGTATAGATGTTGTCGATGGTGGTATGAGAACCCAAGAAAATTGAATAAGATCTTTCTGAGCTTATCGAGGATAAATC
>JASDQU010415015.1:0-10348 GCA_032191745.1 Picea mariana
AAGTCCATATACATGTATTTTTTTATGTGCTACCACTCAAAGGGTTACCAACAAGGGTTGCAAGGGTGTCCAACAATGTGAACATAAAAACCTCTTGTATTTCCTACGTGTATGCTTCCCTGGTTGTAGCTTTATGCATTGAATGGCAGATCATTATAGTTTAAATAAATCGGAACACGTCTCTACACTGTGTTGGAGCTGCCTTTTTCAGCCTTTTCGATTTTTAATTTCTAATTTTTGAAGTCGAAAGCTGGTCTTTATTTATTTTTTATTTTTTTCTTTATTTTCCCCAAAAATATCAGAAATCTCATCACACAAAGCAGCGATGGTCATCATACTCTTAAGGAAAGATTTTTTAATATTTTAAATGAATTTCCACTTTATATACCTCGGGATGTCGCATGTTGGGAGTTATAAATCACATAATTTACAAGCCCCGAGGAGCGAAATGGTGAAATAGCCTTAAAATTTTACCCAGGTCAGTACCGAGAGTAAAGATTTTCTAAACCACAGTTAATCACCGTCGGGATTTCACGTCTCGTCATCTGCTCCCCATAATAGCCTTACCGTCATAGCTCTGATAGCCAAAACTGTGAGACTCTTTCTTTAGTCACCCGGGTTAATGTTAAGGGTAAAAATTTTCATCGTGGTTCATCTCTGTTGAGAATTCGCAACTCGGCATGTTTTTCCCCCAGAAACTTACTTTCGAAGCCTCGAGTCATGAAGTCACGATATTACTTAAATAACGGTTAATTAAAACACTTAATCTGGTTTTATCTTCTAATTTAAATAGATCACATCATCTCGATCTCGCGATTTCGCGAATCGACATATGCTCCTCCTGGAAGATATACCTTCGAAGCCCCAATTCGCGAAGTCACGATATAAGTTAAAACATGATTAATTAAACACTTAATCCTAATTATGTTCTTGCTTAAATAAATCTAATCATCTCAATCTCAGGTTTTAGAGGCTCGAAGGGCTAGGGTGAAAACTCTCGATAAGGCGAATGTCGAAAAATTGTTTAAAGTTTAAGAAAGCCTAATTAATTAAGCTAAGCCAACATAATTAGTGTTTTAATACGAAAAATAATATGCACAGTCTACGAGGTAATTTTAAATTTTCCTTGTGCCAACTTGCATTACGAACCATCGAAATTTATGACATTAATTGGAAATGAGGCGAAGCGACAAGTAAGGATATGGTTTTTATTGCTAAATCTATATTTAAGAATGATTTGACCATTATGTTCCTAAGGACGACCAAGTTTTAAATGGTCGAAGATATAGATATTTTTATTTGCTGTCACAAAAATCATTTCTATTTTATGTGGAGAAACTTTCCTCAACAAACTGATTTTTGTATGTATACATATTTTTATCGCAGAAGAACTAAATCATAATCCCCCGTCATGGCTTAGCGAAAAGCGTCTAAGCCAAGTGTTGATATTTTAGGACAATGTTCGGATAATGTTTCTGATACTTCACCTCGAAGTGTCGACTCTGTCAGGACCTGGTCATATATTTCCGAGGTTCTACAATCCAAATTGGTAGACTGTTTGGATGATTCTAGTGACAATGAGAAGGACGACCTGGCCACCAAATAGAAGATCATCGTCCAGGCTGAAATGCATAAAGTAACGTCCAGGTCACGACTGCTTCCTTACTATGATATTGTCTGGTGGGCATTAGACCATGTGGATATACCAACCAGAACCATCGTCAACGAGCAGAGGGTCACCATAGGGACTTTCAGACCAGAACAATTATAGGCTATGTACAAGTTGCCAACCGTGTCAAAATTCACATACAATGTCGAGTTTCTGGAGAATTTTAAACAGAAGAAATGTGTGCAATACAACAAGAGTCTATCTGATTTAAACAAGGATTGGGTTTCACACCCTGCAAAATTTAGGGCAGACAGTAATGGTGTCTATTCAATCTCTTCTTTGGAACCACAGTTCAAATATATAGCTATGATGACCTACAGATTATATGGGAGAGAGGACACCACACATTTATTCCTCCAGTGGGTGCCTCTAATACATACAGTCATCGAACGCTATTCTTTCGACTGGGCTAAACTATTGTCTGATAGTTTGACCAGTCGGGTTACATAATATCAAGCACAGAGGGCGAGCAGGAAAACCGCTTCATTCTTTATGTCCGCATATATCATGGATGTCGTGTGTTTCATGATGCCTTTTCCCTTAATGAGCTGGAACTGGACTCCATCGGAGGCTGAGCCCATCCACGTCTACCATTCAAAGCTTTGGGAGGACAAAGCTTCATATTTCGTGTATGAAATTTTTAACTGGGTAATGGTACCACTGCATGTCACTATCTTCGGTCACCCACCACCCAGGATCTCAAACAGCATTACGGTAAATCTGAGCAGTGTAGCCAACTGGTACATAGAAGAAGAATTTTCATACCTCAGGGTCTTCGGTGCTTCTGTTCCTCCACATGCCTTACCATTATTCATACCCAATAAGCTGGCTTGTCGCGAGATTGCTAGGCAAACCATACTCGGTGGCGTAAGCAAGGAACTTAAGGGATATTCGAAGAAGGTATGGCCACCATTCCCTATTCATTTGAATTCCTATTCTTTGTTAGATTTTGGGCATGAAAAAGTTGAAGCAGCAGCCCTGGAAGACATTAAATTGGTTCATATCAAATTCAAGAAGCACGATCCACACAGGGTCGTGAGTAATCACTTAGCCAGTTGTGGAGTTAAAAGATTCGAGCACGAAAATTTGCCCCAGGATGACATTTTCCGAGGCACGAGATCTTATGTCGAGGTTTTGGCTCGGATACAAGCCCTGTCACCTGAAGAGAGGGCCGATGTTTTAAAATTCCAAGAAAATTAGTGGAGTTACCTTCCCCCAGTATTACGTAGTGAGAATCCAACGACTGTAGAGGTGCAGCAAACAGAAGTCAAAGGCTCCAAAGACTCAATACCTAGCTAAGAAAAACACCAGGACAAGGAAGAACAAACTGGGGGCCCGAAACAAGAAGCAAAGACTCCCAATCCGCCGAAAAAGCTGACTCCAGTTGTCACTCTGGGCCAATCATCGAAGCAGATCAGAAATCCCATCGCCTCTATTACCCCCCTACAGTCCACTAAAGGGACCACATACACAGGTTGGATTTTTGGTGAAGAATTAAGACCTATAACTATGGAAGAGCTTCCTCCAAATGAGTTCTTTTTTTATAAAAAGAGAAAATCTATGGTAAAAAGAGAATTCTATCAAGAAGCAGGATCAGCGTCCAAGAAATTTAAGGTGTTGACCGACGAGAAAGATATGAAGAAAGAAGATTTTGCAACAAAAATAGCAGGAACATTGGGAGAGATTGCTACAACAAATCAATACTCATTCAGGGTGTTGAGAATCAGTTTAAGTGGAAGAATCACCTAATCAAAACGTTGGAAGCTAAATTAGCCACAGCAGAGGAAGCTGCCAAAAATCAGGCTAATAAAGGAATAGAGCAGGCAAGGATAGTTGATAAAAGGGAAATTGAATAACTCAAAGATGATTTCGAACAAGCAGAGCTGGCGGTTAAGACCAGCCAAATCTAGGTAGGCCAGCAAAGAGACTGGATGGAACACATACAATCCAAATTAGAATTCGTCAAAAGCCAGGTATCAATATTGGGATATTTCGATCCCAAGCTATGGAAATTCGAAGAAGAGTTTTTGTAGCCCAGCGAAGCTTACTTGCCAAGGTGGAGACTGTTCGGAACAATATTTTACTTATTGATCAAGTATCAGAAAATCTGTCTCTCAGGGAAAGGGAAGCTGGGGCAGCTTGGGTTTCATTCCAAGAGGCTATAATAGCCACAACAAAAGGGGAGACGGGAAGTAGTTCCGGGTTTTCCATTCTGGAACAAACCCGAGGCAGTGTTTTAATGAAAGAATGGGAGTGCAGCATATCAGAAGGCAAACAGCAAGCCAAGAAAATAAGGAAATCATGTGAAGAGACTTTCAGATGCCTAGACACTGTACTTTCAGATGCCTAGACACTATACTTTCTAAGCCTTAAGTACAGACTCTGGAACAACATCTTTTTGGCACCATTATCGGGGACCGAGGTTATGAAACCTTTTTCCCTGGGAAAACGACATTTTTTTGTTGAAATTTTCACCCTTTGATAGTGAAAAAGAGTGAGCACCTTTTAAAGGCTTTCTAATATTTCACTTGGCGACTCCACGAATAATAATCTAGCATCCGGTCGAAGGAATACCAGGAAAAACCTGGATGGTAAACAGACCACACCGGTTACTGATCCCGAGAAGATTTTAAAGGCTAGAGGCTCTCTTAATCCAACCGCTGCAGTCTATCAGCTTAAGTACCCACAACTGAAGACCAAGAGTTATTCTGAACCTTCAACTTCGTGCAGTCCACCTTTTGACACTAAGGGTCTAACATCAACCTACTCCGAAGTTAGAAGTGAAATCTATCCGATAACCTCCGTGGTACACAAAGGAAAAATCCCTCCAGAAAATTTGTCAGCAGTTGATATACCGTCGACTCTTCAGTTAAATTTAGCGACCTCACCTAGTCTTGAAGAGTATATTACACACTCAATTTCCATGCCCATTGGTTCCCCTAATTACATCTCTTGCAAATTCGAGGAGCCAAGCCCTCGCATCCCTCACCACTCATCCTTGGATTTTTCGCCCCATGAAGAAACTAAAGATTCACTTTTAGTATTCCATAACCCCCTTTACAACACACCGTTCCATTTTCCACTAATACCGATGGCAGCCGCCGGAGGGGGAGGTGGAGGGGTTGTCAAAGGAGGAGGTGGGGGTGCTCCTGGAGGAGGAGGTGGGGGTGCTCCTAGAGGAGGGGATGGAGGCCAAGGGCCTCTCCCCTCTCTCAGAGTGTTTGCTAAAGTGGTAGTGAGATACACCCCTTTGGTCTTGCATGTTCCTTTACATGACCTTCCCGAAAATTATATAAAAAATTTTCCAAAATTTACTGGGGAAGGAGATCTGACCGCGGCCGAACACATAAAATTATTTGATCAATTCGCAAACATCCTAGGTCTCAAATGTGAAGACGTGTATTCGAGGCTTTTCTTCCAAACTTTTGAAGGTCAGGTCCAAACTTGGTTTCGGAGTCTACCTGCAGGATCTATCTTGTCCTATGATGCCTTGGAAGATGCTTTCCTTAGACAATGGGGTGAATGAAAGGACCACTTATACTATTTGACCGAGTTTGGGTCTTTAAGAAAAAAGAATTCAGAAACAGTTATGGAGTTTATTCAAAGATTCAACAAACTGTATAACAAGATCCCAACCGAGGTTAAACCGTCCCAACCCATAGCCAAATTAACCTTCGTGGGAGCCTTTGAACCAGACTTTGCACTTCTTCTAAGGAAAAGAAGGGGAACTATCTTAAACCATATGCAAGACGATGCTGTAGAAATTGAGTCGAATATGATGGCTTATGGTAAGTTGAAAGCTAAAGTAGAAGCAGGAAACTGAGAAGCTAGATGCTTTAGGGAACAAGCGGGACCGTCAGGGTATAATAGATACACAGATGAAAAAGTAGATGACATGGCCAGAGTAATTAAGGAACTATCAAATAAGATTTCCAAGATGGAGCTGGAACAGGCCAAAGCTGATTCTTTCGTCAAAAAGGATTTCAGGAGGAATCCCAATCCCCCAAACCAACAAAGACAGACAAAAAACAAGGATCAGAAAATACAAACTCCCCTAAAGAATGAATTTTTTATAGGAGGGAATGATCTCCAAGATTTCAGAGATTTGGATGATGATGTCACGAACTTGGGTGATGACTGTACGCAACCTTACCTGACTAAAGAGGATTATGAAAAGTCCTTGAACACTCATCAATCATCTATTAAAGGTGAAGACAGAGATTACACCGACCTTTGTAGCTATCAAGAAGTAGCTGATATGATAATGGATGAGGTCCAACCTAGGTACAACTTGAGACCTAAGAGCAAGCCCATTTCAACTACTCAACCTAAGAAAATTCTCCCAAGAGGTCAAACTTATGAGCCTACCCTGGAAGAAACCGTGTTACCTAATAGCAAAGAGAAAGTGGCAAATGCACAAGACCCTGAAGTGAAGAAGGCTGAGACCCAAACAGAGGAAACCGAAGCGGCTGATACAAATACACCTTTGACCAAGATCACGAGTAATAAATTGGAGAAGAAGGATTCTAAAGTCCCAACTAGAGAAACAGACAAGGTTAGTGGAGTTTTCAGTTTCGAAAATGAGATAAATAAAATTAAGATACCAATTCCTCTAGTAGAATTAGCGAAAAACCCAGTATATCGAAAGCAAATTACCAAAGTTATAGGCGTTTTGGAGCTAGAAATCCAATCTGATGTTTTAAATTTGGAAGATGATAAGCCCAGTATCACATTTGGTCCACATTTTGAAGGATCCAGAGACACTGTTGCTCCCTTTTATATCACCTTAAACATGCATGATAGACTGCTGCATAACTGCATGTTAGACTCTGGGGCCTCACATAACATGATGCCTAAAATTATTATGGACAGACTGGGCCTCGAGATCACTAGACCTTACAGAGATCTCTACTCTTTTTATTCAAGAAGAGTTAAGTTCATGGGAATGATAAAGGATTTAGTAGTCACCCTTGCACAGGTCCCAGTTAAGAGTGTTTTAATGGATGTAGTTATCGCTGATATTCCCCCCAAGTACAGTTTACTGTTGTCGAGGTCGTGGGGAGCCAAGCTTGGGGGGTCTCTTCAACTGGATATGACGTACACCACAATTCATGTGTTTGGTGGGAAACTTACTCAGTTATACAGGGAGACGAGGCTAGCATATACAGTAAGCGATCCTCAAAATCCTAACAATTTCCCTATTTACATTGCAGATCAAGATTTAGGAAATTGTGTCTTATCCTTCGATGACGGTTTAGATAGTTGCACAGAGGAAAGTGATATAGATCAGGAAGAGCCAGGTAACATGACCAGAGATATGCGTAGCACCGATATCTGGAAAATGGTTTTTGATGGAGCCCTGTCATGCGAAGGAGCTGGTGCAGGAGTGTTTTTTGTGGAACCCGAAGAAAAGTTTGTTGTCCCCTTTTCTTACAGAATTCAATGGGATATAGATTATACTAACAACATATGTGAATACAAAGCCTTAGTCTTAGGATTAGAGGCTCCCAGGAAGCTAAACATTAAAAACCTAGAGGTATATGGAGATGCAGAGTTGATAGTCAAACAGATAAATCGATAATATCAGGCCAAGCACCCAAGATTAAGATCATACAGAAATTGTGCCTAGGATCTAATGGAAAAAAAATTCTCATATGTAAATGNCCCACACGTAGAAAAATTGCAGGCTGATGCATTAGCTAAAGCAGCTTCGACTTTCACTCCTCCTACAGCCTTTAAATTGAAGTATCACATAGAGGTAAGACAAAGACCATCTATACCAAACAATATACAACACTGGAAGGTTTTTGAGGATGATGAACAAATTAGGAAGTTCCTTGAAGCAGTAGGAAATTTTTCTAAAACTCACATAGATCAAGAAAATCAGAATGATCATATATGGATCATGCAAGAAGGGAAGGACCCTCAAGAGTTCCAGGAAAAAATCACAAATCATCGCATGTTGGTCATAAAAAATAATCAGATTCTGAAAGGACTGATCCCTCTGGAAAGACTGTTTGATCAAAACGACGTGCCTATAAAATCCACCTTACAACCCCAACCAGAAGAAGTGGAAGACTGTGACATAGGGACCAAAGGAGAGTCCAGGATGGTAAATATATCTAAACTCCTCCCTCCTGAAATGAAAGGCAAGTATAAGGACCTACTCGGACATTATAAAGATGTTTTCTCCTGGTCTTATGACGAGCTAAGAACCTACCACATGACCGTAATCGATCACAAGATACCTTTAAAGCCTGGGGTCAAACCTTTTAGACAAAATATTAGGCAGATCAACCCCATTTTATTGCCTGTGGTCGAAAAGGAAGTTAAAAGCCTTTTAGATGCGAAAATAATAGTACCTTTGAGATATTCTGACTGGGTGGAAAACCTGGTCCCGGTCAGAAAGAAGAGTGGGGAAATTAGACTATGCATGGATTTTAGAAACCTTAATAAGTATTCTCTCAAGGAAAACTACCCACTGCATAAAATGGATCATGTTCTAGAAAAGGTAGTTGGAGCGAACAAAATGTCTATGATTGACAGTTTCTCCGAGTATAATCAAATTGCCATGAATGAACAAGATAAAGAAAAAACAGCTTTCACTACCCCTTGGGGTACATTCATGTATGATAAAATGTCTTTCGGTTTGATGAATGTAGGGGCCACGTTCCAATGCGCTATGGACATCACTTTCATCGGTGAGAGAGATAAGTTCGTAGTCATCTATCTCGATGATTTGACAGTTTTCTCTAAATCCGATGAAGAGCATTTGATACATCTTAAACAGACATTCGAAAAATGTCGCAGGCTTGGTCTGTCCTTAAATCCCAAGAAATCACACTTCGCCATGCAAGAAGGTAAACTTTTGGGCCATATTGTGTCTAGGAACAGAGTTAAGATTGATCCTAAGAGGGTTGAAGTGATAGACATTATAAACATTCCTAGAAATGTAAAAAAAATTCAATCATTCTTAGGAAAAATAATTTTTTTAAGAAGATTTATCCCAAATTTCGCTGAAATTGTAAAATTGATCATAGGTATGCTGAAAAAGAACAGTGAAGTAAAGTGGAAAAAAGAGGCCAAAGCATCATTCACCCATATTAAGAAATTCATAAGCGAGGCACCTGTGTTGGCAAGCCCCGATTACCTAAAAGATTTTCTTATTTTCTCACTTGCCTCCAAACACACACTTGCTGCGGTGCTCCTCCAAAAAAATGAAGAAGGTTTCGAGCAGTCGGTCGCTTTTTTCAGCAAGAGTCTTAGAGATGTAGAACTTAAATATGATATAATAGAAAAGCAAGCGTACGCCATGGTAAAAGCGTTGAAGGCATTTAGAACATACGTATTACACTCCTGGATAATTGTGTATGTACCTACCAGTTCTGTGAAAGATATTTTGGTACAACCGGACAACAATGGAAAAAGAGGATGATGTCTTGCCAAGATTCAAGAATTTGACCTGGAAATCAAACTGACTAAACTGGTAAAGGGACAAGGCCTGGCCAAACTTTTAGCTGAATCAAATTTCAGAGATCTAGGTATAAATTGCCTGTAGGAATGTGAGGAAGACATAGAAAAAAATGAGCTCGATGAGAAAACAAATAAAACTAAGATCGAAGAGAATTTCTTATCATCAGACTGGTACAGAAATAGAGTATCCTACCTGCTGACTCTAAAATGCTCGAGTGAACTATCACCGTAAAAAGCCAGGACTTTAAAACTTCATGCAATCAAGTATTGTATTTCTGAAAATCAATTATATTGGAAAGACCCACTTGGTTTCTTGTTAGTCTTCTTAGTTGAATCATAAATAGAAGGGGTTATAAGTGAATTTCATGAAGGAGTGTGCGG
Source organism: Picea mariana (assembly GCA_032191745.1). Taxonomy (NCBI): domain Eukaryota; kingdom Viridiplantae; phylum Streptophyta; class Pinopsida; order Pinales; family Pinaceae; genus Picea; species Picea mariana. The sequence goes on from JASDQU010415015.1 coordinate 9,524, forward strand.
GGGACATCACGCTTGGAGGGCCACAACTTATAAAATTCTGAGAGTTGGGTATTACTGGCCAAAACTTTTCTCAGCATTAACGCCAAGGTCCGAGCCTGTAACCCTTGTCAATTGTTTGCAGGAAAACATAAACTCCCAGCGCTACCTTTAGTTCCGGTCAAAACTGAAGCCCCTTTTCAGCAATGGGGGATAGATTTTATAGGCGAGATTAATCCCATTCTAGCACCCAACACAAGTGGATCTTAACTACCACAGATTACTTGTTAAGAACCAAACATCAATTTAGCATAGAAAAACCTCAGGAAAAGTACTCAACGCCTTGAAAAAGAGATAATTTCAGATAATAAGCCTCTTCGAGGGGGAAACCTCCTTTTACCCCACTTAAATGTTCAAGTACAATATGATTCAAAATGAAAATGTCTCCTTGGTATATATAGGAGACTAGGAGGTATAATTACAACTAATGGTCTAAGGCCGACATAAATAAAATAACATTACTAATCAAATATGCCCCAATTAAGGGGTAATGGGCCAATATTAGGGCTTAACATGCCCTCCCCTTGAGACAAGTGTTGTCCGCAATGCTTGAGTAACTCTAGATGCTTCTGTATAAAAGACTCATCTTCCTAAGTGGAATATTCAGCTGGTAGTTTCCTCCATTTAATGAGATACTCTGAAATGGATCTATTCCTCAGCTGGCGAATTCTTGTGTAAGTGATGAATTCGGGCTCCAATATGATTTTTCCTTCCTCGTCAAGTTCTGGAAATATAGTTTGAACTGGGATCTTGTCACCTATAACCTTCTTTAAGCATGAAACATGGAAA